>VXBL01003885.1:87204-110374 GCA_013400195.1 Aramus guarauna
TTATAAAACCATTTCATTAACTCTCTGAATCTCCTCGTAGAGCCTGGTGAATGTTTTGGTGAACCATTTATCCACTAAAAATGCTGCTTTGGTGTGACTGAAACTACTCACAACAAATTCAGCAAAAGGTTTGAATCTAAAGATGGGGAACATATTCATATTTACATTTACATTTAGACTTATATAATTGAAGAACTGCAGAAATATTGGCCTGGAAGAGGTCTCGCATGTTTCTATATCCATCCAGACTTTGCAATTGTTATTAATTGCTATTATTTAGAGATCAGCTGTCTTACACATCTGCTAAATACGGATATTAAAATACTGCTTTGCATCTTCTAACAGATTTTTCTTGATCGGAAAAGAACAAAAAACACAACCAGAAATTGACATAGAGATGTACAGAGAGCATTGCCAATGTCCCACCTCCTTTCAAAAATAATGATCTTGTTTCTTATTTCTGGACAGTCTTGGGAAAACCAAATACTCGCCTACTTGGAAGGAAATAAAACCTTTGCAGTTGGCCAACGGGGCCTAATGGAAAAATTTCTTCTGACTCCAGTTCTAACAATCACATTAACTGAGTTTATTTGAGCAAGGCACATCAATCAGACATGCAACACCTTAACAACTCTAGGACCGTCACTGTAGTACAGCTAACATGAACTTTTTGGTGACCTGTCTGAAATGGTGTGATAAACCCCATCACTTCCCACAATCTAAGTATCAAACAGTGGAAAATATTTCTTCCTAGCTGCAGGATTTGTCCAGCAGAAGTCCCAACATTTATGATATATTTCAGTCTAAACAGAGTGCAAATGACAACCAGCAGTTACAGGTTCAAAGTTTCTTTTGTTATGAAATTTGGCTAAAATAATATAATAATTATTTCAAAGAAAGTCACAATCTAAAAGATAAAATAATAGATCTAAGTGTGTTAAGCCTATATTTTATGTAGGATGCTTAAAAATTGTTTCCTGGTGGGCCAGGAGTTTTTTTTCACTTAATCTACTGTTTATCCAACTAATAAAAAACCCAACCAACAAACAAAATGTCCTTCAGTTGCTTCCATTGATCTATAAAGGGGTTAATATTTACGCAGGAATTAGCAGAGTTTCTGCTGTGAACTTTGAGGAGAAGGTTTTTAAAAGGATGCAGAGTTTTCCAGCTCTCTTTGAAAGCTGAAGATTGGTGCTCCACTCCTATTTCTGCCTTTGAAAATCATCCCCATCGATCCAAAACTGAGAGAAAATTTTGTATCAGCGTTAGAAAAATGCAGAACCGTGAGCTCTCTGTGAGTTACATACAGGCTTATAACTGTCCCTCATTCTGTCCTTCTGTTCAACTTGGACAATGAACATGACAAAATTCAGAAATCTGATAGGAGGGATATTTCTTGAGCCGGCTGAAGTTTTTCATATTTTCAAGTAATAGGATCATTAGGGATGGTATTCAAGGAGGTAAGGTTTAGGGAGAGGAAGGATCTTTTATTAACTCAACTTTATAGTTTGAAAACTAGACATGCTTCAGGCATACAAACCTTTTTCTTGTGCCCTGGAAACTGGTCTCTTTTTATAACTGTATCAGCTAGTTTAATAAAAGATATTGCTTCTCTCTACAAACCTTGTCTTTCAGATTTTAAGACACATTAAAGCAAGTGAGTTCTGCCCTGCTATGAGCATTTCACAAAATTTTTATTTCAAAGCAATAGTCAGCAAAATGCTCTACCTTCAGTAAGTGATAGAGACAGAAAAATGTTGACTTTACATTCCTTTATATCTTTAGCCTCTGCATTCCTACTTTATCCTCCTCATGCTTACTTTCATCCTTCTCTTCTACTGCCTTTACAAAGTGGAAGCACTAATTACATCATCCCTCTATCTTATTGATACAGATTAAAACCAGCGGTGGTATGTGTAGTGAACTCAGTGGGAACTTTCTTAACAATTTCTACAAATTAAATAATACTTGTTCCTGTACATATCAGTAGTTGCACTTCACGCACATTTACCTATTTCTATGGTTTTTATTTAGACATACTTCAAAAATATATATTTTTTTAAATTACTATCAAAAGTATTGTAAAGTGCCACACTAAAAAAATGCCTGAAAATTACCAGTGGAATAAATGTCATGAGCAAATAAATTTAATTTCTTTCTGAAGTAAAAATAATCCCATAATACTTTTCCTGTCTTCTTAACCTATGTTCTGCTGTTCCTCTCCAACTCATTGTACTATTCCTGTCCCATGATTCTCACTTGCCCTAATTATATTTATTTCTTATAGCTGGAGAATAATTATGAGTCAAGTATGTGGGAAAATTTTAATTAACGCTAATTTTACATTTAGATTATGCCTGTGTACACATATATAAATAATTATATGCAGTTTTGGAGTTACAGAATTTTCTAGCCCAAAAGTAAAAATACCCAGAATCCCAGTCTGGGAATAAAGCATCAGCTTGGACAGCTGGAAAGCGGACATTGCACCATTTAAAATCAGACAATTCAACATATCACTGGGAAGAGCAGAGGAGAGAGAAAATTCAATGGTCTGACCTCTGTCACAGGAGTTACGCATCTGTTTTTAAGTAGCAATTGGCAGAGAGACAAGAAGAATGTTCTTCTTTTGGGAGTCCTGCTCAGTAGGAGATGACAAACTGAGGCACTCTTCTTTCCTGCAACCCATTCCTCAAGACTCTCCCTGGATTACGTCCCTGCCCCACCATGCACCATCCATTAGAGAGTCAATGACTCCCAAGCTCTACTGGAAGCAGAGACCATACTCCACTACCTCATGGCATGGCATCGCTGGCAATCTACAGAGTCAGCCTTTGTGCTTCCGTGCCTCAGTCTGGTCTTTTCTTCACAGTATACAATGGCCAAAGGTAGGATTCGTCTGATCAGTTGTAGGCAGCTAGTATGGGATAGTTATCTTGACTCTTTATGATCAGCAAAGAGGACAGGACATTTCAAGGGTGAAATTTATCTCAGTCTTATGTTGGGATCTGAAAATTAATCTGGTGCACTTAGAATTGCCTGTTTCTCACTAGAGCCCATAGTGGGCACCTGTGCTGACTAGCACATATGTCTTCTACCTAACAACTTACCTAGAAATATAGATGGCTGGTACATCTCAAATGTACTAGGTCAGGGGATATTTTAATGAAATGTTCTGAAAGTCACACTTCATTTCTGCCTAGGTAGCATCTTAAGTTCCTAAGTGCTCTGTTTGTTCTGGTGTTAGCTAAATAACCTCCTTACACACTTCTGAAAATCTTTGCAGGTGTCTGTCCTCATGTTTGAAAATTTGGTTTTTAAGACCTTGAGTCCAATTCTAAATTGCTTCTAAATTCCTAAGTTGCTATCGAAAATGTTACTCCTGCAACTTTTATTTATAACTTTTTTTTTATTTTTACATGTAAATTACTAAGTGCTCCAAGACCTGTCTCATAGAATCCACTTCATCCACCCCCTAATAAAATGGGGACATCTTAAAACAGGAAGCTGATTAATTCTCACTTCGGCTTAACAGCACTCTTTCTACTTCTCTTTCTTAAGAAAGCCTTGTTTGCACAAAGATCTTTCCTAGAAAAAGGCTTCAAAACCTTTATTACAATTGAAATTACATTCATTCATCTATATTTAAAATATAGACAGTCAAAGAGAATAAAAATGTATTACTGTAAAATTTTCTGAAGTATTATCAAATTGTAAAATTTTGTTGACGTTCTGATGTTGGATAAAATAAGGTAAGTGAAAGGTTACAAGAGTATTCTGGGTTTTCATTTTTCTAATTTCAGAATAATTCAAGTTTTGGAAATTTTTAAATAAACTTAATTTTTAAACTGCTTTCTATATTTCTGATTCTCAAAGAAAATTACCTGGAGTTGAATAAAAATTTTCATTATTAAAAGAAATTATGCTTATTGTATTATAATTCTAATATACAATAAGCAAAAAAAAAAAAACAACAAAAACCCAAACTTTTAGAACACCTTTCAAATTCTAAAAAAATATTGCAGAACTGCATAATTGGTAACAATTCTATTATTTTTGCCTGAAGGTTACTATTGACATAAGAAAAAATTCTGTAGTCTGGCTTTGCCATCCCAAAAGTATTGCAAAGGAGGAATTACAGCTCAGGGATATTGGAAATTTCCTTCTTCTTCTTTTTTTTTTTTTTTTTCCCCTCCTGTTCCTACACTGCAGTAACTTCCTCCTGGGATATGCCACCAACCTCGTTTCTATTGCAACAACACAGAATCGGATGAGGCGGTGTCAAGGGAGGACGAGAGTCAGCCGCTGTGCAGCTCAGTAGTACCAGGATCTGTGATTTTCGGAGGGTTAGAAAAAGCATTAGAAAGACACTGGGGGAGAACAGAGTATCAACCACAGATTAGAAACACATGAAGCATCGTGCGAAAGACTGGCTGTGTCTCTGTGTTAGCACCGGGACTGGAACAAAAGGCTACGGCAGCAACTGGGGGTGCTGATAGACCTGCAGCGCTTACTACAGAAAATGAATCTCAAACTTGGAAATTTTGTGAGCTGTCCCTGACTGTAACTCCCATCAATCAATGGCAGAAATATCATATGAACCTGTGTGTATTTTCTGCTCGCATTTGAAAATAATGTATTTATCCTATTCCATTAGCGTATTTTAATAAGCATTGCTTTGGGACAGTATGCCTGCCAATTTATGTTTATGAGACTGTCAACAGAATTTACATGCCTAAGAAAATATGATACAACATTGCCAAAGCAGGGACTGCCTGTCAAATGAGGTTGTCATGGAGAAATGAGACATAGGAAAGCTCATACATAAAGTGGCACACAGAGAATGCCAGGGATTTTTTATTCCCCCTGTTGAGCTCAATAAATATTTATTTCAGCAAAACGAAGGGGTAAGAAAATAATGAAATTATGAGCCATATTGTGCAGTCATTTTTATTTAGGAGAACTTTCCATTTAAAGTAGCCCAATATGAAAACACAACAATAAAGTTCTTGCACTCTTTATTGTGCTTTTAGAACCAGATTTTAGCATTTTAAATTTTGCCTGCTGGCACCCTGGCCTGCCTTGAAAAAGAGCAAGTCAGGGACTAAAGGGCATTTCTGGAGTGTGCCTTTGAGCTAGCTCACTGCTGACCACTGGAGTGGTTCTCAGGAGTGTTTGGGAGATGATAATTAGGCAGCTCCAAACAGCACTTGGGATTCAGACCTGTGCTAAGGTAGCTCGAGAATTTGGAGGTATTTAATGACCTTTTTGAACTCCTGCTCATATCAGTACTGAACAATTTGTTATTTCAGAGAAAAATACAAAGACAAATTCTTATCCAGTCTGACAAAGCAGGCGATGCAGTCTCTGTGAGATACTTGCAGTGACACCAACTTGACACATGTCAAGGAGATAGGAGGTAGCCAAGTGCTCTGGAGTTGTTTCCCCTATCATAATCTTAATTACTCCAGGGAGAAGATTAGATGCTGCTTGTTATTTACAGTTGATTCATAAAATAGTGATTATATAATGAGAGAAAACATTGAGTGGAATATCTCTTCAATTTCCAAACTCCCTAGGTGGAACTAATTCTCCCTAACTTTAACTCACTAATTTATTATCAAAAACTAAGCTAGTCATCTAGGCTTCTTTAACAGAGAGATACAGGCTCCTTGAGACCGTGGTTTATCATGTTATAAATGAGGTGAAATGGCTCATCCCCCAAAAGTTCATTTTTCCTCCAGTGGCAATGAAGGTACCCTAGAGAGAAGCCTGGCATTTAGAGGACTGAATTTCTGGGGCTTAAAGGCCACTCTGAGCAAGGGCTAATAGTTACCACATGGACATGGACTGGCAGTCTGATGTTTGTGTTCTTGGTTTGGCTTCAAAGTGATCAAAGACCAGTCTGCAGCTTCTTTCTTTTGCATCCCAGTGTATTGGGTCTGGCTGAGATGGAGTTACCTTTCCCCACAGCAGCCCTCACAGCGCTGTGCTGTGTATCGGTAGCCAGCCAGGTGTTGGTAACACACCGGTGTTTTGGCTGCTGCTGAGCAGTGCAGCACGCATCCAGGCTGTCTCTCCAACATCTCCCTCAGCAGTAGGCTGGGGGTGGGCAAGATCTTGGGAGGGGACACAGCCAGGAGAGCTGACCCACACTGACCAAAGGGATATTCCATGCCATGTGACATCTGCTCAGCAATAAAAGCTGAGGGAAAGGAGGAGGAAGGGGGCAGGGGCATTTGGGTTTTTTAAAACATTTGTCTTCTGCAGTAACCAGTACACGTACTGAAGCCCTGCTTCCCAGGAAGTGGCCGGACGTTGCCTGCTGATGGGAAGTAGAGAATAATCTCTTGTTTTTTGCTTTGCTGCCACGTGCAGCCTTTTGTTTTAGCTACATTAAACTGCCTTTATCTTGCCCCACGAGTTTGGGGTTGGTTTTTTTCCCCATCTTATTTTGTCCCCTCCTTGCCTTGCTGAGGAGGGGAGTGATAGAGCGGCTTGGTGGACACCTGTCATCCAGCCAAGGTTAAACCACCGCACCAGGGCAAATCAAATTGCTGATGGGCTCTATGGGGAACCTTGAACAACCAGCAAAAATAGCTGAATCAACATGGGGAAACAAATAAAGAAGTGCCATTGACCTGGACCATCCATAAAGAATTATCATCCATTCTTTGTGGACTGTCAAAGCTACAGCTATTTCCAGGTATTATCCACACATCTACAGGTATTTTTGTATCCAGCCCAATAACCGTCAACCAATCAATATGGTAATTGAATAGATGTGAATTTTCCTTCACCTACCTTCTGCACAGTTGTACCAAATGAAATTCATGTGTGCAAAGTGGTAAAAACTATCCAACACTTGTGGGCCAGAAAAGTTAATATTTTCTTTGTTTTGAGGTTGAATAAACTCCTGAGTATGAATCTACGCATTTTTCATCATAATTATTTTCATTAAATAACTAACCAACAAGTTATTGTAACCTGTAAGAAATATAGAGCACTTTATCCTGTACTGTATAACTTTTGCAAGGTGTAATGGTATGCTAGCAAATTATAAATACACTAGAATAATTTATTTATTATATTCCATTAGTGTATTTTAACAAGCATTGCTGTGGGACAGTATGCCTGCCAATTTATGTTTATGAGGCTGTCAAGATAATTTACATGCCTATGAAAATAAACAACATTGCCAATGCAGGGTCTGCTTGTCAAATAATCTTGTCAGGAAGAAATGAAACACTACCGAGCTGAAGAGTAAAGCATATTCATTATTGCTGGCTACACAGATTCTAGGTGACACAATGAAATACATTTATGCCATTTTTCATGTATCATATGAATAAAAAAATGAGGGACTGGGGTACTTCAGGCTGCCATATATTGTACTGTACAAAACAGATTTAGCACTCAATCACTCTTGTTTCTTCAAAATAATAATAATAATAATAATAAAAAAAAAAAAAGGAATACCCAGGCCCCAGTAACATTAGTGGGTAAAGTAAAATGTATTATTCATCTGGAAAACTGAGAATGCTACACAAAATCATGACTACTTCACAATGGTTAAGCTGAAATAAAATAGCTGCAGAGCTGTCTAGGGCTGAAAAAAATTACTGGGAAGAGTTCATTCAGGAGTTCTGACTAGATAATTATTGAGCTGCACTGACAAACTCTACACTTCCCTGCCAATTACACCTTCTGGGCCACGGCTTTTAGAATAATTTAAAGCAGTGAGATTTAGAATCTTGTTCTCATAATTCCCCATAGACAGCTAACCCTGCATTCCCTTCTCCAGGAGAAAAACCCCAAACCAAAACTGTACTCTCCTCCAAATTCTCCCTAACATGAAACTGCCCTTGGAAACAGCATCAGAAATTAAATGTATCCAGGAGGAAAAAATGACCCCAAATCATCCCAAAGCAGAGATGTAAGTCTCCCACTAAAGTCTTCAGAAGGATCACTCTTACCAGCAAGCAGTAAGAACGACTTCAGAGAAAAATGGCTCAAAGGCATACAAATGGGGGTCAGTGTTTATCAAAAGGCTGTAAAGGTATTCTTATTTATGTGGAGAGATTGCCTGTACACCTAGCAAGCAGTTCAGATGTGAATAATCTCTATGGCGCGTAGCACAGAGCGTGGTGGCAGCCGATGGTATCAGCAGAAGCAAGGAGCCAGACAATAAGCATGCGGATGGTGAATGAAGAATGGGGATACAGCCGAGAATCATGGGAGACATGCTAATTCAGTACAAGTGAGATAAATTAGAGGGGTACAAGATGAAACACTTAGCTGGCTCAGATACACCTATGCACAGAGTGCAAGAAGCCAGCTGGCGGCCGTAGGGAGAGTGCGGCTCAGAAGGGGCCACGCCGGCTGCAGCACTGGAAAGGGAAGGTGAGCTGTCTATGGCACTCACTCGCTTTCCTTTCCCATGAACGAGCACTATGAACTGAAGCACTAGATACCCTAAAAGTCTGGGGCTGAACAGATCTGAAACTGCTGCTTCAGACTGGCCCGGCCCCTCTACTGCAGTCTCCATCTGAGTATCTTTTACGTAGGGACAGTGCTCTACCAGCACCATGAGAGGTCAGTGAGCAAGGTCCACAATATAATCCACACTGCTAGACTTCCTGTACTACTTGTAACAGATTATAGGAAAGACAGCAAAAAGATGCTTTAAGAGTCTTTGCAAGCTGAAGATTTGCTAGAGGTGATGTACAATCATTTTATAATGATGGTCTGGTAGATCTGTCAGTGCACTGGCTTTTATGATGGCAGCTGCACCCTTTCATTGACAGCTATATTATATAGTTAATGTTTGAGTAGAAACTTTGCCTCCAGGAACAGCTGGAAAGACAAACACAGACTTTAATGGGACTAGGTTGCCTTTCTTTATAACTTTCTTGATAGAGGTATAAAGCCTATCAGGTAACAGGTTGCATTTAGATAGATTTTCGTACAGTTGTAAGAGAGAGGTTAGTCACAGGTTAGAAAGCAAACAAAAAATTTTGCTTCCTCATTGATTTTTAAGGTTTGTTAGATCCCAAAGGAAAAAATTTGGGTAGGTGAATTTGTTATAAGGAAAGCGAATAAAAAAGTGAATTGAAAAAAAAATTAAAAAAAGATAGTCTTGCTCTCTCACCCATTTCTGATTCCTAATGACAAGCTTCAAAGCATATTTGAGTGCAAGCTTATTTTTGGAAACACAAAATAAGAACAAACCAAATGTCCAGTGAAACCGACGGGAATCTGGACCGGGGCTGAAATAATAGCAGGGGACTCATGTGCCACAGCAGTGGAGGTGATACAACATAGAATCATAAAATCACAGAACAGTTTGGGCTGGAAGGGACCTTTAAAGATCACCTAGTCCAACCTCTCTGCCATGGGCAGGGACATCTCACTAGATCAGGTTGCTCAAAGCCCCATCCAACCTGACCTTGAACACTTCCAATGATGGGACATCCACAACTTCTCTGAGAAACCTGTTGCACTGTTTCACCACCCTTATAATAAAAAAAAATATTTGTTCTTTATGTCTGATTTAAATCTCCCCTCTTTCAGTTTACAACCATCGCCCCTTGCCCTTTCACTACAGACCTTGGTAAAAAATCTCTCTCTGTCTCTTTTTTTGAGCCCCCTTTATATATGAAAATGCTGCATGCTCTGGATTGTGTAGCAGGGTGAGTAGAAGCAAGATAAATTGTATACAGAAATAATGCTGTGATTAATTGGGGAAATACTTTCACAAGAGAACTAGGCATAATTTAAGGCCGGCACAAAGTAAGATTTGTCCAGAATCCTTCCCAGTACACATCAGTCCTACCCCATAATAACCTCTGCAATTCCAGCACTGGGCCTCTTGAGCAGGTGCTTCCAATTGTGTGGCAATTTCTGATTTGAGCTGTTATCTATAAGAAATTGCATCTGGCTTTCTTCATAGCACTCTATCACATCACCACATGTCTCTGTGATTGATTTAATTAACACTTTTCTCCAGCTCTCTCCCCTTTTCGTAAGCTTCCATCTATTTATTTATATTTCCCCCCAGATTGTTGACTCTCGAGTTGTGTAAAATATTTTTAGATATATTACATCTAATGTAAAAGTAACACAAATCAAGCTGCCTTTAACTTCTCAAGCACATATATACCCTATTTTAACGTGGGCATTTATGCTGCTGTGTAATACATCTTCATAGTGTTGGCTTAATCGCGAATGACAAGTGTTGAAAATGTAATAAAGACAGGGACACATTAATCCATTTTGTATGAAAATGTGAAAAGGTAATCAGATTCTGAATGGCTGTATGCTTTAAAAATACACTGGCTGAGATTTCTTTTTCCATTCGGGATTCTCACCAGAGATTCTGATTAGAAAGATTTCAGTATAAAATTGCCTTAAAATATTACGATTGTGCCAAAAATGCACTGAGGAAGTTTTATAAAATGAGAGATGAATCTCAATCAGTAGTGTGATGACCCCAAAGCTTCTGAAACACTTTAAATAATCAGGGAAGTCTGTATTCCTTTTCTTTTTACAAAATCTTATACACCTTGCCCATGGGTAGAGATGCAGGGTCTATCATTATAATTTCTGCTTCTGAATATCCATAGCTAATTAAATAATTATTGTTAATAATTATTCCAGTCTCCACAGGCAGCCAAAGATACCTTCGTACAAAAATATGTATAGAGTAATGTCATCTCTTCCTCCCCCCCCCCCCCCCCCCCCCCCCCCAAAAACAAGAAATAGATGGAAAACTCGTATTCTGTTCAAAGGATGCTCTTGCAGCATATTCTGCCCCATCCGTCACCGTGTAGCATGTATTTCCCACACCCTAGAGAATCTGTGCCGCCTGACATAATGCTTCTTTTTAGGAAAAAGAACCAATTCTTTGCATCTTTCTTACTTTTTCTCACCAGCCTACATATAGCCTAAGGTAGTAGCTTTGAGATCATTTAATTACACCAACTTGCATCTTCAAATAACTCTCTAACCTAGGCTACAATCCAGTCATCTGTAATACTTTAAGGTTCATTTCATCAAATTTTTTGCTCAAAGGTTGGCACTTAAATCCATTCAGTCGTAGTATTTTAAAAGTATCTTCCCACAGGAACTTTCCCGGTTCCATCGCTATTTCCTATTCTGTGTAAAGGGAACATCTCCCAGACCAAAGGTACATTTCAAAATGAAAGAACTTTTTAATTGTGATCATTCTCAGTTCAGGCTCTAAATTAAATGATGAAATCCACAGAAGTCCTGATGAAACTGAAAATATTTCTTTAGTTATTTAACTTTGAGTAATTATAGTTCAATGTCATAACTCTTGAGCAAGAGATGATGATTTGATTGCACCACTGAAAATGTAGCTTCTTATAGCTCAGTATCACTGGTATAGTTTATGTGGCATATTTATCTCTTTGTGCTTGTTTATCAGTTTGAAATATTTTAGCTGCAAAACATCAAGGTCAATTTTTCAGATGCTTTACACAGTTTACTATAGGGCCTCAAGCAGAGCTGATGGCTCTAGACACCCTGCCTGTGAATTATAGCGATTTAATAATTTCAGCAATCTTGCACTTACTGTTTCATTATTATTTCCAAAATAACTGAAAGAGTTCAGCACACCTTAGGTACTTTTGTTCCTGCTTGAAACCTAGAAAAGTATAAAGTCTTTTCAGCATATGAAAAGCATTTCCAACGTATAAGCAAGATGTATGCTTAAATGTAGAGTGGAAAGGAAAATTATTAGAACATTTCCCACAAGCCTGTGCAAATTATATAAAATCAGGAATTGGCCCTGTCAATCATTTTTCATTTAACACTTTCAATTAACTTGAGATGCTGTAGGATGCCACTTTAAATTATCTACTTAATAGAGTAGGAAGGGGAGGATTGGCTTCCTGCTGTGGCTAAAGCAGTCCAAAACCAAAGTGGATTGAGCTCTACCTGCAGAGCTCCTCTGTAACCTAAAGCTGTTTGTCTTGCAGGACAGCCACAAAGGAAGGATGATGGTGGATCATCTCCCACAGAGATGGGTCATGGCGCTGCTCCAGCGGGTACCTCCGGGGAATTTCTGTACTATTAGTGGCCTCCTATGCCAAGCATAACTGAATCCACTTCAGTCTTTCCTGGCAGCATAGTTAGTAATATTTTCTCTAGACTACAATTCTCTCCCAACCGCTATCTTGTAACTTGCTAACCAATGATGTTTTGATGAATAACACTGAGACTGTGTCCATATTTGTGAACTACAGTAATGGCATTTCAGGATTAACGGAAATGAGGAGAGTATTCATTTATCTTCCATGGTGATTGTTTGTACAAGGTTTTCCAGAGTCACAAAAAATGTTATAAATGAGAGAGCATTGGAACAGCACCTCCAGAGCTCTGCTTTGTAAAGAAACTTTAGAAATTAAATGTCACATTCATGCACAGTGCATTTTATTCTTTTCTCCTTTAATTTCTAAAAAAAAAAACAACCTCCAAACCCTCAGCTTTATTATAAGGGTTAGCACAGTCTATCATATGTTGAAAAAACCCGTATATAAATGCCAAACACAAAGTTCTACAATTACTTTTGACTCACCAAATCTTTTATGCCCTATGTGATTATTTTGGTGGTCCTTAGAAAGACTGAAATACAGTAATTGTTGAGGGCAAATGCTCATCTTCAGCCATGCAGGGACATGTGGTTCTGGTTCCTGTAGTTCTAGACTGTTTCAAAACAGACAGATAATACAATGAGTCCAGGTGGATACAGATTGTTCTACAGTAATTCATAGGGATGCCCACGACAATAGGAGTCACCAGCATGTCCGGGTCCTTTGAACACAGCGGTATCACAAGAAGAATATGGAGGTACAGGGTTAGAGGAGTAATTTTGAACCTCAATTTAGATGAGGGTTGAAGAATACTCCTGTGAAACCTGTATTTTATGCGCATACTTGTCTTTTGGATCAGGACAGAGATGGTTTTGACACGAAATGCTTTAGGCCCACCATGATGTAACAGCTATATGGCTGAGTAGATACATGTTGGTAGGTACAGAAATGGTTTGGCTTTTATCATGCTGGACATGTAAGTCAGCTAAGCCTTTGAACTAGTTTTTTCTTCCTGTGGAGGACAGTGAAGATAGGTGGCACACAGATCGTTTAGTCATGTTTGCATTTATAATATAGGCTCATTTATAATATAGATGGAGAAGTACAAGAAATAACTGTCCATTCCCAAGCTGAGACATGATACTTGATTATTTATGTACCCTCCATCCAACTTCATGGAAATGGAACAAGGTGACCTTTAATCACTTTTTGGGCATTTAAAAATTATTTTTTCTGCTTTGCAACCAAGTAGTTAGAGGCAGCCATGGTGGACTAGATTCATTACTCAATGCAAGTGTTTGCTTCTGAGTTTTTACTATGGCCTTACTCAACAGGGGAGAGAAAACGCACTTCTGCAAAAGAACTGTCTCATCTCAGAGCAGACATCTGAAACAAGGCAGATGAAATTTCTTCAAGTGAGGCTGTTGTCTCTCCATTAACACATAGGGAGCCCAAGGTGATTAATACACGTGTAAGCATCTACAGAGACCTACATTTAGAGGAGATGAAGTTCATTCTATGCATAGCTGAGTGAGTGATAATTATCAAATAGCATCCCAATAATTGGAAGATGAAAGTAGATACTTAACATGATTGACTGAAGTCCCTTGCAGCATAACGAAGAATATTGTAAACTGGTAGTGATATGAGGCAGTTTATGAAATCTGCTGTCACAAACACACTGTTATCAGTGTTTAAATAAATTTATAGATAGACACCTAGATGGGCTATAACCATATCTCCTGCTGCAATGTTATTATATTGTATATGATACATATATTATATAACCTCTGCAGGCAGATTCCAAGGAAGGAAAAAGCAAGGTTGCAAGAACAGTCTGCCCTCTCTAGACTCTGTTGTTCCTTCTAACAAATTATGGGTCCTCTATGGTTCCTATAGAGAGAACAGATGAGCAAAAAAATACAAAAAAGATTTTGACTAGAAATAAAAACATGAAAGAAAACCAGGGTTATGAGCCTGACTCTTTCAGTTAGGATTATCTGATATGTGGGATTTTATAAAATAGAATTGGATTTACTGTGACATAATCTCAATTTAGAATTCTCAATATATTTCCAACATTTTCTCTAGATGAATATACCTTCTCTAACTTTAGATGTTTGCTATGTAAAGCCCCATTCTAGCTGACAGTCCAGGTGGGTGCAATACTCTTACCAACCTATGTGTATGTCTTGAATGCTATAGAGGGTCACAGATAGCACTAGAAGTTTATGTTTAAACAACTGAATGGATCTCCTGGCATGGGATTATGCTTTCAGATTAAGTTATTGAGATGTTGGTATCTCAATGGTAAGTGTTTAAGGCAACACTGGTAGACCACTATTCACCTCCCAAAACACATGCCTCTAGTGCCATTTGAGACATCTTGTGCCATGTAGGGCTCAGACCTACAAGCAGATTGTAGATATGGCACAGGAATTACATGTGGCCTGTAGCCACATGGACTGGCATCTGGAGACCAGCAGAGACAGCCTAGAGCATCTTCCATGGTATTTAATACCTAACTGTAAGTAACCAAATCATGGATAATGATTCACCGTATAATGGAGTTTGCAGAATTATTCAGACAGACCCAAAGGTCACTCATGGATGATCTAAAATACTTCCAGTTTAGCTTTGATGCCTAACTTTTGGACACACAAAGTTCATTGAGAATGATGTTAGCAGTTTTGTTTCAGTTGGAGGATGAGCATGTGTTAAAGAGGATCTTGTCTACATACCATCACTAATGTGTAGTGTAAGCTTCCACAGGGAAGTGTGTCAGCCACAAGAATGGACTGAACTAGATAACAAGTGAATAAATAAGCAACTTCAATTTGATTGATCAAGGTCTTCCAGCCTCTGACACTATTATATACTAGCTGTCCTCTCACTGCTATATACTAGCTGTTGGCACTTTGTACACTAGTTCATATTTTGTAAAGCAACTGTCCTCCAGTGTCTGTATCAAGCTATGGGGATCACTAGCTGCTTTTTAATTAAGTTACAGTAAGAACAAGTTAGACAAAAGGACAGAGTTTTAAACTGAGGGTAGAAATGTGAGCAGTACTACATGCAGTCAAGCAGACAGAGCAAATCAGTTTAAATTGATCCACAAGTGATTAACACAGTTTTTGTTTGGATCAGGCCCCGTGTTGTCTTTAAAACCACATCTGCAATCTGTATTTAGCTACACATGACAAAACAAGATGTCGTCTGCTCTAACTAGAGCTACTTGTGATCTTGAAGGCTTTTACAGAAAACACTGGAAAAGCACTAATGCTTATTTTCATAACGTGTCACCTAGAAGTAGATATTTCAGTATCAATAATTACATCTTATAATTTAATAAATAGCAGCTCTTCTAGATGACTTCTAATTATAGTATAAAATGTAAATTCTATTTCTGTTTACTTGAATCACTTAGGACTAAAGGGTTATAGTCTTACATTAGCGCCTTATTCTACCAATCATCCCACTGATTACTTGTAGATGCATATTCCACCGAGTAGGCTCATCAACATTGTTACTGAATCAGAGAAAATAGGAATAGAAGTGACTTAGAGGTCATTCAGTCCATTTTCCTGTCTCAAGCCATCATCAGCCCTGATGAGGGAGATTTTTCTCTCTGCAAAATCTCTTTCAGTATTGCTTATTTTTATTGTTAGAAAATGTTTTCCTGATGTTTAAACTAATTGTCCTTTTACTTCAGTTTAGGTGCACTGCTTCTTATTGTACAATGGACATAGAGAAAGCTCATCTGTCTCTTTTCCTTTGCCCATTTGTTGTTTAGGTTATTGAAGACCAGTTATCATCCCTCCTTTAAGATTTTTTTTTTCCTAAAGAAAGCAATCTGAGTGCCTTCAATAGGTCAAGTTTTCTGGCTAGACCCTAAGTGCATTAGTAGGTCTGAATTGCTCTGAGCAGCCTCTTCAGGGCTCCAACCATTGTCTCAGGAGCACCATATCAGCATTGAACCCGGTCCTTGCCTGGCATGGCATAGTTGGGTCTTCATCCTGCCCTGTCCCCTGTTAATCCTGACTTGTTCACTTGACTTCCTAGATTAACCACAGGCATTTTGCACTTGTCTGATGCTCACCAAACTGTCAGTGGAGACTGTTACTGCCCAGATGTGACCCTGCTTGCATATTGTAGGACTGCACCCAGGTCAGTGAGACCACGATCCTACCTGTGCTATGGTCACCTTTGGTCCTCACCTTGGCTTCCCTCATTGTGCAGTCCTGTTCCTGCTACTCCCAACAGAAACATTTTGTTTCCTTCCTATTGGAACTGTCTTGAATTTTTGAGTTTTCTTCATCTTTGTTACGGATTTGTCAAGATCATTTTGTATTCTAGTCCTTCCCTCAAATCTTATTGCAGTCCCTCCTAGCTTGGTGCTGATTAGTAATTAAATAAGTATACACTTTATGCTTTTGAAATAATTAAGGGAAATATCGAGTGGTGGCAGACTGAAGACAGACCCTGTGAAATTCCACTTACGGCATCCTTCCAACTTGGCAGTGAACCTTAATAGCTACTCCCCCAGTATGATATTCTTCCCTTCCAGCAGTGCCATATTTCCTTGCCTTGTTTAAGAGAGACCTGCTGAAGTTTAGCCACATGATCTCTGTTTCCTCTCTCTTTTTTTTCAGGAAAGCTCTTAACTTCACGCAGAAGGAAGCTGAATAGATATGACATGATTTGTTCTTGGCTGTTCTTCATCTCCTTATTAAAATGTAGCAGCTGTATACAAGTAGTTCAATTATTTATTCCAGTATTTTCATTGGAACTGAAGGTCAGCTGCTAGGTTACTCCTTACACCCATTAAAAGTAGACAATGCATTTTCCTTTTCTGGGCTTCTGAAGCCTCACTAGTCCTTATGAGTTCACAAAGTTGCTGACCCTGAGACTGTTTGAGTCAGTACCATAAAGTGAATTTCATCAAGCTCAGACAGTTCAAAGCACCTAACTTATCTAGCTGCTCTCTAATTGGCTCTTCTAACCGCTCTTCTGGCCTGCGATTTTACCCCTTGTCGTTGACGGTGACGTAATGAGCTGTCTGATGAACACTGTTATTGTCAGTGAAGGCTGAAGCAAAAAAATGCAGTAAATGCTTTGGCTTTTCTTTGCATCACCTGTCGATCGCTATCTCTCCTTGTTAAGCACCAGATCAACTCTGCTTGATCTCCCTCTTCCTTGGTAGCATATTGCACTTACAGAGGATTCTTGTTTTCTTGACGTCCTTGCTAGAACACTTGCTACATTTTTCCTTTTAAATGTATGTTTCTCAATCTGTTTTTAGGCATCTAATAGGAGCTGACTGCTTTTTCAAGGGTGCTAACTGGGTTATTTGAGTATCTGAAGATTCTGTTCAGGTGCTTAAATGTAGATTTACATCTCTAACTTTAAACTTTGAAGTCTGAAAATGTTGGTTAATGTAGAGAAGTATCACATCCACTTAACCGCTTTCAGCAACAAAATAGGAGGGGGAGGAAGACAAATACTACGTCCAATTTATCAGACCTTCAATCTTTTTAAAAGTTGTTGTTTTCTTAATTCATTTAGAAGGAATAAGCTCTTTCCTTTAATGCTTTTGCTAATTCTTCCAATAAAATACTAATTTCTTTTCTTTTCACACATGTAACAGTCAGAACCTTATTTCTTGATTTAAAATTAAAGCAATTACTTACTGCATTATTTCCTTAATAGAAAAGCCTTAAATTACCTCCCAATTTAGAGTGCCTCAGTGGTTTCTATGAAGTGGTTATCAGTGGTGTCTAGGTTCATTTCCACTGCAAAATAGAAGAATCTTGTTAATATTAACTCACCCTCCTCTTTCAGGCATTCTGAACAGCTTTAAATTATTTTTTCCCCTTTAAAATAGTGAGAGAAAAAATTATCTTATG
The DNA here is from genome assembly GCA_013400195.1 of Aramus guarauna. Lineage (NCBI taxonomy): Eukaryota > Metazoa > Chordata > Aves > Gruiformes > Aramidae > Aramus > Aramus guarauna. Next base: position 105,227 of record VXBL01003885.1, read on the forward strand.
CTTAGAGTTACAAACTAGATTTCAAACAGAAGTAATTCCACATAGCTCCTGTTTGGGAGTGCTTCATGACCAGAAACAAAATACTTATGGCTTGTCCACATAAGCGTTATTTCTGTGAGATTCCTAAATGCAAGGGTAGTCTGTTATAAGAGTTACTTAAGAATATTACTGATTCCATGGACTGCAAACTCTATTGTGCACGCATTATCTTATTCATCTGTGAAGACATATTGGGATTCATTTCATGCATAGAGATTCTCATTATGTGCCAGAGTAGGACCGTACTAAATGACGATGCCTTATTTCAGCTGACGTTTATACCACTCACACAAGGAAATCTTATAAGGATTTTTATATTTGTTATTGTTATACATAATTTATTCCACTGGATCCAACTTTTCCCACTGATAGATAATGCCAGCTTGTTTTCTTCATTCTCTATACCAATCAGACTCCACCGCTGTGCCACATCATGCTAGAATTTCATGGGGATTGTAGAGGTATCTGTGACACAAACTCACAAACCAAAAGATTGCAATGTTGTAAAGGATATGCATTTTTTCTCCTCTCAATTCATGTTTCATAGGTAAAGAGCAATTCTGATTTGTGTTCCAACCATACTGACAGAAACAGGCACCCAGGCTGTTTAAGTTCAGCCTAAAATATTAAGTAAAGTCATAAGCAATGGATAAGAGGACCCTATATACAACTATACTGGGCTCAGTTCCACATGCAATTCTGATTCCTGTAGAAGCTAATCATCATATGCAACTTCCTTCTTTCTATTGGGGTGGGGGAGCAAAAACAAGAAACTGTATGCAAGAAAAGGTCTACAAATGAAATAAAATAAAGATCATGGCTAGCCTAGATATGCATAGTAAAACTGGTATCTATAGGATATAAGCAAGGAATTGAAGTATCTTGTATACATTTTAAGGCACTTAAAAATAATCAAGCATTTAATTGCAAGAGCAAGAGAGAAATTATTCATAAAACAGAGGATTTGAAATGCTGTTTCCCAAATAGTAATCATTTTACTAAAAGAACAATCCTTCTTGTATGTATTTGTATCTCACAAATCAAATTTTTCCATTCTGAGTTTTAGGGTTGGGGTTTTTTTTAGTGGAAGGAAGGAACTGCAAAAGTGAAGTTTTATTTTTTAATTATTTTATTTTATTTTAAAATATTTCTTGAAGAGTTGTTGATATTGACCTTTTCTGGTATTGTCCAGTGGGACTTCTTTACACTTGCAGACAAAGGTGTGGTATTGTTCCTACTTCAGTCATATTAATTTTTCATAACAGATGGCAACCGCAACTCAGTGTTTCTCATCAATCTCAAGCAGCCAAGTGCAGGGAAAGGAACTGACCACCTCTCGGAACAACTGATGTGGCCTATTTCTTACCACTGTTGGGGGTGAGCCAATAGACTCAGGCTGAGGAGGTGCACCTACTTTTTCACAATTATTCATCAGTACTTACCTTCCACCTGCACCCCCAGTAAAAGCACTCAGCCACTGAGTCTCTGCTTTGGTTCTGTTTTACTTAATCTGACATTTACCGGATGGATTTGAAATCCAAGGGATAACTGATTTCATAGGGAAGGGACTTTTGGCAAAGCCAGAGGGTGAACTTCAGTCAGTGTGAATAAGAGAGTCTGTAATCACTTTAATATCACATTATTACTATGATTATCATTAAATCCATCAAATGTTTCCAGAAGCTTCAATTTCTTTTTTTCAATGGTAATGGGGACAAAATATGTAGAAGTGTTCCTATGCAGAACATGCATGACAATTTATAGGCACTCCATATCCTTCAGCAGAACTCACTAGATGAAATGTTTTTGAATTATGAGTATTCCAGAATATGCCTCTAGTAGAGAGATGCCAGATTGTACAGCTTTTTGAACAGGAAATTGTCTGGAAATCAATAAGTTTATCCATGATGAAAAAATAATGACTATCAACAGCAACTTGGTTCCACCTACAAGCTTTCTGCTAGTTTACTCAGCCTGAGGAGCAGCCAGTCTTCAGGAATTCATAAGGTGCATGTCATAATCTTCCTGCAGAGAAGACACACATCCTGCATATCTGAGTGTACTGAAGAAATGGGGCAAGGGAGGAGGGAGAAATCCATGTGTTCTTCACAGTCAGACTATGGCAATTTCTCTCAGGAGTCCTGAAACTTTAGAATGTGCACCATGGGCTTGGGTAACCTGGAGTTATTTCCATCCCTCTCCACCAGAGCAATCCCAAATGGCTTGTTTCTTTCCAGAGTCAAGGAATGGAGTTATCCACCAATCTGTGTAAAAACTGCACATCCAACCCTAATATCATCCACCTTGAAGTATCTCTAAACTGGAAACTGCACTTAGATGTCAAGAGCTGTATGTAGTGCAACATCTATACACTGAGTATCCATGTTCCTCTGCCCAAATTTCCGATGACATCGTTTAATAATGCTGGACATATAGGCCGATCTACCGGTCATGTTGTATTATACTACTCTTTGTACATACTCTTTTTTTCACCCAGTTGCTTGTCCTTGAAAGCCCCTGGACACGGTACTCCAGATGTGATGTCACAAGGGCCAGGTAGAGGGGAACAATCATCTCCCTTGGCTTGCTGGCTATGCCTTTATTACAACTAACATCAAGCAAGCCCATGTCAAGACCCTGACTAATATGAAGGCATAAGTTATGGTCTGCTGCTGTCTTTTCATCAGTTATCCTACCAAATGTTGTTAAATGCACCTATTGCCTCAGAATGATTGGTCCTGACCCTGGCTTAAGGAGTTCTGCAGTTGAACTGCACCTGATCTTGCAGACCAGCTTTTAGATTTCTCCCTGGGCGTATCACTTAATGTCAACCTTCAGTTTCTAGGCCATTATGCCCCCGCATTAGCAGCTACATTTGCTCTACCAGTTACAGTAGCTTCTTACTCACATGCTGGAGAACTGGAAGTAAGAAAGCAGGTGGTATTTTCTGACAATCTGGAAGGTAAATGAATCCTTGCAAAAGTGAAGAGAGAAGGATTTCCAGTTTCTCCTTTCTGCCATCTCTTGGGAGCAGTGCTGCTTTTCAGAGCAGGAGCACGTAAACTCCTGAAACCCAGAACTCTTCTAAAAAGACAAATTTCCTCAGCAGTTGAGCTACACATGAATAAAGAACTCTGTCAGAGATAAAACAGAGTGGGAGATGTTCTTCATACATGCAGCTCCAAGGATTCAGTCCTCTGTGTATCTCAACATCTTTTCCATGTGTATCTTAACACTTGCTGCACCTAATGCCATCATTTTGGTTATCTTCCCTGATAACACAGATGTGTTAACTTTTTCCTACTTCTTGTCTTCCATCCCCTTTAACAGAAGAAAATGTGCATTTAACACATACAGTGCAAGATGATACGCTGACTCAGTAATAAACAGTGTCCATCAAAGTTTGCTGCTGTGTTTCTGAAATTTTGGATGCTGCTACAGCCATCCATGAAGGTGGCCAGCCAGACTTCCTCTGTCCCTCAAGAATCGGCCTCCAGATCATACAGCTCCTCAATGGGAGAGTGTCTGCAGCGTTTCAGATGTTTCCGGATATATCTGTCTCTCTGCACTGATTATAGAGTGGACTGCATCGAATAATACAGTCAGATGAGCGTGCTGTGTAAAGCTTGATGATATAAATATCGCATTAATGACTTATGAAGGGCTTTTCTGCAGAGCTGGGAGGGAGTACTGACCAGCTATAAGTACTTTCCTAGTTTTCTGGCAGAGGTGCACTGAATTTGAGATAGATGGTTTTTCCAAACTTTAAGTGGAAAACGCAGGTCCTAAAAATTCATTCATTGTTTGTCCTATCTGAAAAGAGGGAAATTGATTTTAAAAGCAATGCCATTGATTCTTCATTATAGTGTAGGATTATGAGATCCTAGCCATGAAAAGCTAAGGCTCATTTCAGCATGTATTGAATTTATAATCAATAAAATAATTACTTGATTCAATCTTAGGTACTAGGTCAATTAATTATATTTAAAAAATTATTTTTGGCTTCGAGGATTGTTTTACCTATATTGCATAGGAAAGTAATGATATAATTAGGAAGAAATTAATCACTCTGGCAAGGTAGTTTTCCATTTGCATTGAACAGGTAAAAAGTAGAATGAATGTGTATTTCAGTCAAGATCACTTACATACATTTTTACACACCTAGCTAAACTAATTATGACTGATCACCATTATGCCCATGTCACAGGGGAAAATTCACATTGTCTAAATCAGACCAGGATCAAAGCAGTTTATTGAATTACTAATGGCATGTAATTGATTGGCAATCAGTGAAATATACATTCAAGATCAATATCAGCAATGAAACACATAAAACATAATACTACACACCTACAAAATGTTAATGTACGTGGACTAATTTCTGAACATCCTTTTAGAACTAATCTCCAAATGTATAAGCACACATGCAGATATGTATTTACACAATTACATAAACAGAACCCCCAGACGCACCTCACGGGCCATGCAGCTTACCAGCATCCCTCTCGTTAGGGAGTGCAGTCCCGACTGACATCTCCCTCCCACGGGAGATGCGGGTGATCCCGCTGTACGCGTGCCCATGCTGCTGCCTGCAAACCCCCATGCCCACGCAGGGCAGAACCCCCCTGTGAGGTGGCAGACACGTGCTCAGGGGTCCCTGCTTGCTGCCCCTGGCCGTCCCTCGCTGCCGGGGTGCCATTTCCCCAGCATCCCAGGGGAGGATGCTCAACCCAGCCTGGGCAGGGTGGTGACAGGGCAGGGTGGCTTCTGGCAGCACCAAACCAGGTTAAACCTACTGCTCTGTTTTGGTGTCTCTTATTTTCACCCTAATGAGCGTAGCATCAGCTGCAGGTCTATTCTGACTACTTCCATTTACACCTGGCTAGACTAAATACATTCAGTTGTATTTAAATTCATGCATTTCTATGATGTTGATTGAATGACTCTTCATTCCATCCTTTTTTTTTTTTTAATTTTTTTAATTTTTTTAATTTATTTTCACAAGACTGAAATTTCATACACTGTGTTCAGAGAGTAAATCCTTTGTTCTAAAATTGCTCATAGCTGTTTTTTTCCATTTTGACTTGTTTTGGGTTTGGTTTTTTTTTT
>VXBL01003885.1:110435-178466 GCA_013400195.1 Aramus guarauna
TTGTTGGGTTTGTTTGTTTTTTAAAAAAGATCTTTCTGTCTACCTTATAAGTGTTTCTTACTAAACCAGGCCTTGTTCAAGGCTGGCAAACCATTTTCTAGTTTCAGCCCAATCTGCATGGTGTGGTTTTATCCTTGCAGACTGGCTTCAGGCTCACATAGCCAGTCCCTGCCTGCTGATGGCACAGAATGGTAGAAATAGGAGAATTGTGTGGCAAGAAGTGAGGAACCTTAAAACATTTGCCTTGCCCAACATCTTGAAACAGGCATTTACCTTAACCTGAAGTTTTCAGGAAAAAATATAAATCTGAAAAGTTTGCATAGGTGTTAGGATTCCCCCTTTATCAGATTACACTGCAATATCAAAATAAGACAAAGGAAACTCATAAAACTAAGAATGTGAAAATTAAGGAAAAATTTCCTATAGTTTTGCATTTCATATGTTACTGACTTTGATGTTTAAGAATATATGGGCTTTGAATCAAGTTTTTCCACAATTGCAGGCACTTCTAGCGGCCATATTTTGAGAGGATTGCCTGCTGTCTAAGAAGAAAGAGCTGTATGCCGAAGCATTATTCTCAGTGGCAGCATGTGAGAGATTTCTCTGCTCTACCTAGCTGCTATACTTAATTAAAGCTGGAGGAACTTCATAGATCTGAGATGTTGACTTTCCTTGTAGAACTCAATAAACAGGATTAAACTTTATAAAGAAATTGGAGGGAAAGACAGGCAGACACTTACATATACACAAACTGTTTAATGATTTTTAAGTTGCTAGATAAAAAAAAGAGATAAAATGGAAAATGCTTTGAGGATTTTGTAAATAGATACTCTTTTTATCATAATTGAAGAAACAAAACAAATAGCCATATAAAAAATTGAAATAAAAAAAAAATGTTTTTTTTTTATCTTGCTTTGTATATTTACCAGAAACAGATACATCAACTCTACATTTTAGTGATGTTCATAGCACAAAATATTGGAGGATTTAAAGCATTCTAACTTTCATTTAAAACTGTCCTGCAGAGACTTCTACTACTGCCAGCATTTTTAGTACAGGCAGTCTCCCATCATGCTGAAAAAAATCCTCTGTAATTTGAAAGACATAAAATTAAGGTAATTCTGTAATATGTAAATAGAGGTTTAGATTAATTAACCCAAACCTGCATAAAAATTAATGAAGAATATGAATACGGAGTTAAAATCATCCTATAGAAAATAATACAGTGTTATATCACTACTACAGGCAAAAATATCATTATTAAAACTCTACAAGTTTTATATATTCTAAGAATTCTTTTTCTTTGAAATTTCAAAGTAATAGGAGAGGACTTCCAGAAAACACAAGGCTGTTTTTAATAAAACATCTGCTTTCTCAAAGTCTTTTTTTTTATTTTCTCCCTTATCTCCTTTAAGATGGCAGCAATATTAGTCTTAAGGACCAAGATTCTCCAAGGTTGTAACAACCTTCCCACTGAGTCAGTGAACACTAAGAAGCAGCTTGCAGGGTCTACCCGTGGTTTGAAAAAGAAGCTCCATTCACCAACCCATCTGAAATAATCAAGCAAATAGTTCGGTGTTGCGCCCTCACATTATGCAGAGGTACTACTTAGTGATCATTGGAAAAGTACTCTTTTCTCTTCTGTAGAGACATAAAAGTTGATTGCTTAGTGTAGATAATATTTTTTTTTTTCTATTTTTTTCCAGACAAGCTGTATTGAATGCTCTTTAGGTGGGAAAAGTTTTTCAGTTGTTTATTTCCCAAAATTAGGTGCTTTTTTCCACTGCTAAGTAAAAGTGTATAGCAGTGCGTTCTCTCCATTTGTTTCTAGATATTTCAATGTATATTGCACCACATTTGGCTTGTATTTTTTCTTCTTCAGCAGCTAATTGACCTTCCTTTTGCTGACACATCAGAAATATTTTTAAACTCTCCATTTCGTGCAAGTGCCACTGAACCCAAAATGAAATAATGCCAGTGAAATGTCAGAAATGGGTAGTGTCAAACTATCAATCAGATGCTAATCCTGACAACATTAATTCTAGCTAAACTCAAAGGATCAGTTAGGAAGAGGATTTCAGTGCTACAGCCCTTTGAATTAAGCAAGAATATTCCACAGGCATTTAATGCTTTGTGTTATTTTTGCAATTTTTTGCAATTAATAATACTAAAATTTATATAGAGATAAATGTCAAAGTAGGACAACCTCATCCATCACGCCCTATACAACATAAAGTCTGGCAGAGATCATCAGATACCCAAGTTCCTAAATAATGCACTGAACAGACAATCTTTTTAATACCATGAAGAATGTTTACAGAAAAAAGATATCCAAACCATACTATCAGTCGGTAAATTCTGAGTTCTGCTAGGCAGCCTGATAACTGAACTTTTTCTTATTTTTCTGTGACTTTTCAGTAGTAAGAAGAAAGGAATGTGGCTCAACAATTTCAAAACTGAAGGCAGAGGTGAAAACTGGTTTGTATTATGTCAGAAACAGCTATACAGACCACAGTTACATATGTACAGTACAAAGTCATAAAGGACAGAGGATGAGTCTAGGCTGTTTGGGTCACTGATAAGCATCTCTCATGTTCACATTCAAAAATCATAAGGCCCTAGGTGTCTGATTTGGTAAACAAGCCGTGCTCTCCTGGTTTACTTTTTCTGCTCTGATTATTCTCCAAGCTCTTCTTCATGTTTCCTTCACTGAGTTCATAGTTCTTGATAATGAGTCATACACAGTCAGACACAAAGAGTCTTAACTGTGCTCTGCGTGAACACTTGCCTATCATCACTAAGCATCCCTTGATTGATGCATTATAAGATTGCACTTGCACTGTCTGCTTTTACATCAGATTGATGGTGCACATTGACCAGACTATCAACGAAAAGTATCTTCTCCACCCAACAAACATTGTTCATGCTGGTAATTCTTGTTAGTAGTCACTAAATTTATCATATGGTCTTACATTATTAATTTCGTTGTGCCATACCTTATTTCAGTCTTTTGGGTCTTTCTATGCTCTCCATGTTTTATTTCATCATCTGCACTTCCAAAGGTGTCGTTTGCTCATTTTATTAACACATTCTTATGGCAAGGTCATTAAGGCAGATACCAGCTAAGTTTGATCCTAAGACTGTTTTGTCAGAAAAAAAACAAACACAAGTCACCTCTTTCTCTCCCTGAACAATGTCTTATCATTTCAGCTTCAATCAGTTCCTCGTCCATCTTTCAATTTCTACTACTTTAATCCAGTTTAACAAGTAGTCTATTACACAGCATCAATTTCCTATGCTTGACTGAAAATATAATAGATATTTTTCAATGTCTTGTCTAGAAAATAAATTATTTTAACAAGCAAAAGCTATCATGTCAGTCTGTCATGTTCTTCTACATTGCATTGTTTCCCTTTCTATATATCTCAATATTTCTAATTATTCTTTCCTATGAAACCTGCTAGTTTTGCGTATGGCTGAGGGTAAGTTAGCAGGTTAGTGCCTACCTCAATTACTCCCAACTGCCCTTTGTAAGTATTTATCATATACACAGTTCCCAAATCAAGCTTTTACATCCTCAGCATGATGAATGTCGATACAAATTTAGAATTAATCCAGTGTACCACTTACTTCAGTATTCTGCAATGATGCTTATCTGTTTTACAATTTGCAGTAGACATTAAGTTTTACCTTGAGTGTAGTAAATCAGATTATTATTTTCTTCTTAACATATTTGTCTCAATTATACATCCTCTCTGTGTCTCCCTTTGTTCCACATCCTCCTTCTCGGTGACAGAGGACATATTTGTTTAGCGTTTGGACCATTTATATTATTTCTCTTTTCAAGTTTCTTTTTTTAATATATATATAGCTAAAAATCTTTATTGATCATGTTCATATTCTTTGCAAAGTTAGACTCAGCTTGATTTTTGACAGCTTGCATTTTATCCTTATTTTATCTGAATGACTTTCTGATTTGTAGTACTTTCTTGGTGTAAATTTTTCTTTTAATTTCATTGTAGATACTTTACAAATAATATCTTTGTCGAAGCTGGTATTTATGCAAGTCAGTGTGTATTCCTTATCTGCTTTTTTCTTGATTTTTCTTGATTTTTTAAAGCTTCCTGATTTGGAATCAGAAAGGGAGAAGATAGGAAATGTATTCATTGATGAAGAAGACAACAGAAATTTAAAACCAAGAAAGAGATTGTTTCAAAAGAATGAATGTCCATGTCAGTGCAATTCCAGTAACGATGAAGACAAACTTAGTGCTCAGTTAAATGTTGCTTTCTACTTCATGTCTGTAAGACTTTTTGTCTGTCGCTTTTAGAACAGTTTGCAAAATTAATTGATTGAGAACCATAACCGTCTGCAAGGCAGACAATTATTACTCTCATTTAAAGATGGGTAAACAAACATTCAGGTTAAGTGACTCGTCCAAAGTTAATCAGCAGTGGAAGTGCAACTTCATGCTCCTGAGTGACAGTCCTGTAGATTATACTACCTTCCCTATCCACTTAACGTTGCCCATGCAAACTGCAGATATAAAGGCAGGTTTGCATGTGGCTTTTCTACTACCCACCTCTACCTATCTTGCATTTAAATTTACCTGTTCCAAACGGACCCCAATCAACAATTATTACCACAACAATAGCATGAACATTCAACAGAGGCCTTTGCAAAGTCAACAAAGAGAGCTCCATGGTGACTGAAAATCAATAGGGCAGAGAGAAGAATAAAAATTATTTTTGTAATGACTCCTTTTGAAATGAGTATTCGAGTTGCATGAGAACTCATGACTCAAATAGTGTTGCATGGTCTTATGAATAGTAATGAAATCAAATCCTAAACAGAGGTATTAGATTTTAATTGAGCTATTCTTTAAAAGACTTTTTTCTCACAGTGTCAAGGTCATATTCTCACAGATAAGAAGTTTATTATACAAGAGGAACAGTGATAATAGGCACTGGAGACATATTGAGTACATGTGGCATGCTACATGAAAGAAGAGAGAAAATATACTAAAAGCAATAATTGAAGTATACACAGAAGACATTCCCATTGATAAGTACTTTAAATTATTAAAGAATATAAGAGATTATTAAGTAGAGGGTGTATAAATTACTTTTTTGCTGAATATAACTTTTGTTACTCTCCAAAATGTGTTCTTTTAAATTGAAGTTTAAATGCAATTCAATTTTTAAATATCTTTTGCAACTTCCTTTAAGATGGATGTGTTATTACAAATGTAATCCTGATGCATTTGTGATCAGGTTACCTATACAAGATCTTTATTGTCTTTAACAGTGAATCTGAATAGCACTACTTTGAACAAACCAAATGCTTGTGCAAGGTTACACAGCTGCCCCACCTCAGAGCTAGCCCTGAATGCCAGCAGCTTCCCTAAAGTCAGCAAAACCTTTAAGCATGAGCTAAACTTTAAATACATCTTTCTTGAACAGGGTTTAATCATTTACTACTGAAGCAAATGAGATTTAAATAAGTGCATAAATGCTTTGGTATAACAGCTCCTTTGCTGCTCCTATTTGTCTGAATTGTATCGTATTGGGATTCATTCTGTTTTATATTGCCCTATGGAGTATCTGGCACTTAGTGTCTGCCTTCTCCAAAATTTGTGCCCCATATAGCTGATATTTCTGATATTACATCTGGCTTCTATGTAGGTTTCAAAGCACAAGGGTTTTCCAATGCTGTTTTTCATGAGCTTATATAGTTCAAGATGGTCCATTCCACAAGGAAAAGGAAGTCATATGGGTCTGTGGCAAGGAGTTTCCAATTAAGCTGTGGGCTGTGCAGAAAAATGCACAAAAATGGGTTCTTCGTGTTAAACTGGCTGTGTCAAAGGAGCGGATACATTTTCCTGAAATGGAGTCCAGTATTAACTCCTTCTCCAGAACCATCCACCTGAATGCACACCAAGCCATCTGCCTCCTGATTTGCAACACTTCACAGACAATGTATTTTAAAAAATGTGGGTGTCATAGTCCTTTCTGATTCATTGGCATAATTTCCATTGCAGAGAGGGTGCCATTGTCTTTTTTTCTCATTTAACCTTCCAATAATCATATTTTGTTTATTTCAGCCAGAAGCAGTACTAATAATTATAACACAATGTGCTCATACAAAAAGGAACAGATAATATTCATGGAACAAAATTAGAAAATATTCATGTGCCCATATGGCACACAGAAATTACTATCCCATTAGCTGCTAGCTTTCTGTTAGTAAAAATTGGAGTCAATTTACTCCTGACATGTCCATGCAAACAACCTTACTTCTATAATAGCTTATCCATAATTTTCTAGTCAGGAATCATTTCAAGCACAGCCACAGAGTATTACAAAACCTGTGTCAAGATTTCACTTCTTGCAGTCTCACATCTTCGCTGTTGACATACATTTGTAATCATAATTGACATCAGCATTTGCAGAAAAACTAGTCTTATCTCATTGTTTGTCTCATTCCCACTACTTGCAGAATTTCTGCTTGCATCTTCTGCATTTGTTTTAGTTCAGCATTAGATTTGGAACTGTCTCTACATCAATTCTTCATTAAAAGTTATTTATCAATACAGGCACTTAAACTGAGCACCCAGATGTATTTCTAGCATTCAAGCAAAAACCTCTTCTACTGAATTCTGGGATTTTCTCCAGTATTTTTCTGGAAGTATTAGAAAAATGTGTTACACATTCAGAATAGCTTTTTCTCTTACATCTCACATTTAACAGGTTGTTTGTGTTGGTTTTTTTTTAATGTATATATTGAATTGATACATATATACACAGAATCTAATTCCAAAGATATAAATCTGATGACCTTTGTTTCTTACATACCAGAACAGTTAACTATTTTGCTTACACAAGGAACCCAAACGTTAATTCTAATTCTCTTAGGGGAGTACAGTAGGATTAACTTTCCTTTTTTCTTGTCTTTTTCTCATTTTGCCTAAATACATAATTTTCTTCTTGACACTCTGAAATGTTCATTAAATTCTGAAGAAATATAAATTTTGTCACTGTATGCTGAAGATCCTACTTGCTTTTGCAAGAAGCTCTTATTGCTTCATGGCTATGTAGGATTTTTCTGAATCATGAGACAAGGCATATCTTCCAGGAGTTCCTCAAATATCACGGAATTCTAGGTGACAGTCAGAAGAATTCCCATGGCCATGGTCCCCATTGCTCTGAAAATATCTGATATTTATTTCAGAGTGCAATTTTCGTCTACACTTTTCCAGTAAGCATACTACCTGCAGATGTATTCAAGCTAACCATAAGCATTAAAGTCTTTTTTTTTTTTTTTCCCCACCTCTCACAGTCTGTTGAAGCAGATTCAATTATCACAGGAATGAGGAAACCCTACAAAAGTTTTACAATTACATATTCAGTATTTGCTTTAAAATTAACCAGAATTTCTAGAAGTTTTGATGTACTGATATCTGAAATGCCACTGTTTCCACTGAGCTTAGAAATGAATATATGTCCACAATGTTTTATATACCATGTAGTCTAAGGATTAATTTTGAGCAAATACTAATTATTAAATGTTATTTCTTTTTTTTCCTTCCTCTTAGCCTTGGACACAGTGAGATATTCATATTGATTAAAGTTTTTGTACATTTACTGGTTGCAAAAGAACTGTTCTTTCTCCACAATTTTGTTTATTCATGACCTATTTTCCACTTTCTCTTATACTTATCAGGATGGTATGTTTAAGAAGAGTGGTATTTGGATGGACAGAATTTATAGGAACCATACCACAACCAGTTTTTACAGCACAAAGACTTTAAAACCTACAACAGTCTGTGTGGCAGAGGAATCATGACTGAAAGCATTTCTGCTTACACTAAACCAGAGACAAACCTTGATATTAAGTAAGGATCTGCTCATCTGGGTAAGGTATTCAGCATTGTATCTAGGCCAGATGGTAGACCAATAATACACATTTCATTGAAAGGTTTAAAAAGTACTGAAATAGTAATCTAATGGACATTGTGTCCCTACATATCTGTTCCACTAAGACTGAGTGGTTGAAGACCAGCATAAAAGCCTTAATAGAGCAAGATTTATACCCTTTCTTATGACTTTTCTAAATTCATTAAAGTTATGGTAGATGTATGAAAAGCTTTGACTGTTTTGTTTGACTGTTTTGGTTTTCAGGAGACATCATAATTTGCATTTGATCTTAAAATGAAAGCAAATTAAACCATGGAATTAGATTGGATGGGTAGTGATATTCACCTTTCAAAGAAAAAAAAAAATCTGCTGAACACACTGTTTCTTTTCTACATTCCAAAAAAAGTAATGTGTCTTCCAAGGTCTATTAAAAGAATCACTTGGACTTTTTGGGCAGCTACCTCCATTTTTTTGACAGTTATTAAAATTAAAAAGGTTGCTTTCTGAAGTTACTTTCAATCAATTACAGGTGTGCTAAAGAGGAAATATTTCGAAGGAGTAATTCTCTGAATTTTAATGGTGTTTTCATGCATCCAGTTTTAAGAAATTGTTATAGCCCAGCAGGTTATCCAGCTCCTAATTGCTCCCTGTAGTACTTGGATAGAGACAGACTCTTCCAGAGGATGATTCAGGCTAGGAACACAAACTACATGCTTGTGCAAGGTTACACAGCTGCTCCATCTCAGAGCTAGCCCTCAACGCCGGCAGCTGAACCTCTGGGAGTGGGGAAAGAGGTTTCAGAGCTGCGGGTGAACTCAGAGTCCTGACAGCACGTCCCTGTGACAGACAGTGAGTTTGGAAAGACAGCACCTGGTGTTGAACCCTCATGCTTTCACTGCTACAGGAAGGAGATAAGAGATACATTGCAACGATCAGAGGAAAGATGCTCTGCTTCCCACATCCCTTTGAGGTCAGAGGTAATTTGTGCGCACATGCGTATACAATGGAGTATTGTGCATATGATGTGCTGAGGCTTTACCTACAAGCCTTTCATTTTCCCTGTCATCTGTTGAAGAACTGCAAGCAAATTAACCCTTAATCAACATGATGGAAAATATGCAATTTTGTTTAGTTTTCAATGACAGAAAAAATAGCCTACAAATCATTCAATCCCTTAGTTTTTATATTTTTCCTTTAAAGCTATTGTCTGTACCAAAGGTAGTGTTCATTTACTTGTTTGTAACAAACAAATGTCAAAAGATCCCGTAGAATAAGGTTTTTCTGAGAGCTGTTCATGGCAACCAGTCAACACTTGGTTTGTGTGATTGATTAACTATTCTGGGATTTTCAGAAACAATGAGGACTTAATGCTCAACAACCCGAAAAGGGAACAAATTTTGAAAATAACCAAGGTGAGCATAGTAAAGGAATGATAAACAAAAGGCTTTCTACACCCTTTCATCTCTCTGAAAGTAATTCAGGATTTTTAACATCTGGGCCCACTTAGGGACCAGTTGAAGGCCATTTTCCCCACAGTTTTCAGCATGGACTTACTGGTGCTATGATCCATTTCTGAAAAGAAGATTGCAGTCTCTGCATGTTAAAAACCAGAGGTTCATTTAGGTACCTAAAGAGGCCATGAGTGTGTTGAAACTGTGGCCATAAAAGTGGCATTCAGCAGAAATTTACTGGAAGTTCCAGCCAGAGCTCATTTCATACTCTTACTCCTTGACTGATACAGTTTTAATAAGAAGACAGAAATCTTAATTAATACTGTGGGGTCTAAGAAGCACAGGGGACATAAAGATTACAACAAGATGATAACCAAGGCTATGGAACAGGAAAGCACTCTATATCTTTCTATTTTCCCTTTTCCTTCCTCTTCCTCTTTTTTCCTTTTTTTTTTTCTTTTTCCTTTTTTCTTTTTTTATCTGTCTTTTTAACAATATATACAAGAGCATTATCAAAATGTATTATTCCTTCCTTGAGTGAATGAGAAAACATTTAGCTGCTTTTAAATTTTATATTTTTCTTGATGCATTTAGTCAAAGTAATTGCATTGGAGTGCACTGATTTTTTTTGTAAATGTTCACAAAATTTCTCTTATATGAACATTTATGAAAAGGAAATAAAAAATTATATTATTGAGGTATATTTATGTGTTTTGTTGCAGCAAAGAATTGCAGATACTGTATCTTTCTATGGTTGTCATATCAATATCAGTATAGCAGTATCAGTGGAACATCAGACCTCATCTGCTGGAAGCAGCAGGCAAGGTCTCCAAACCTCTCATTCATCACTTATGTCAGCCCTGGGGAAGTACTGACAAATGTTGTTCACTGAAAGGTTGAGGGGCTTCAAGTCCTTCCTTGTGCATTTTATGTGTAACCTAGCATTGCCTATATCTTCTAGAACATTTTTTTCCCAGGTCCTCTTTCAAAATTGTACATTTATAGTGATTGAATGTATGTAAATATATGCAGCTCTATGAATAAATGTTGGAAATTAATATGTCCCTTCACTGAATGCTCTTTCTTGAGAAACTAAAGCAGCAGTTCAAGGGAAGCCCATTTCAATGGGCCTTACTACAACTGTCCACTGTAGTCACCAAATGATATGGTATGAACAGATTTTTACCTCTTCACCTGTACTTTGCAAACCATTTACGGGGAGATATGGTTAAAGACATAGACACAAGTAGCAAACTTGACTGTTCACTCACCTCCTGCTCAGATTTTGGCTAACAAACAGCTCATGCTAAGGCCTGATGTGTGCTGAGAGCAAGGTCAAAGCAAGGGCAACACATAGGCAGGACACAGTGGCCAGAAAGATCTAATGGTCGTTATGCAGCCATTATCACTGCAGTTTGCTGTCTCCTGCAGCCGTAATCCTTGCATATTGATTGTCTGGCAGGTTTTTCAGAATCTGCTGAGTAAGGGAAATGGTATAGACCAAACATCCAAGCTGGAAGGTATAAATATGTCAGCTTACACAAAAAGCTTTTAATGTGGATCTGACTGCTGAGGCTTTCCTACTTCTGAGTGTGATACAGGGGATGCCTGCACAGTGACAGAGAAGAGAGGATGAGCGCTCTCACTGCCAGCTAGGTAACTCGTTTGCTCATAGGTGCACGAGTTGTTACGAGTTATGAGTTGTGAGTTGCAAGTTATGATTTAGAGAACTTGTGAGAGGTAGATGTCTCATTAAGTGATGAATCAGTGAATTCACATTAGACTAGTCTGTACACAGATTGTTAAGTCCTTTGTTGTGTTTGTTGGTTTTCTAATGACATCATAAAAGAAAGTTTAATTTACAGAGTATGAAAATAAAGTTTAATTTACAAGGTATGTTGTCCTGTTCATGGTCCAAGTGGACCATGACAAAACACAACATCCTTATGTCCCCAGAATTTTTTTTTTTCCCTAACAGATGTTTTCCTCTCTTTCTGCATCTGTTTGTATCCAAATTTCG
This sequence comes from Aramus guarauna, assembly GCA_013400195.1. Lineage (NCBI taxonomy): Eukaryota > Metazoa > Chordata > Aves > Gruiformes > Aramidae > Aramus > Aramus guarauna. The sequence continues at coordinate 121,823 of VXBL01003885.1, forward strand.
CTACTATGGTTCTAACATTGCAATTACTCTTCAGATAACGTCTTTCAGGATGTGCATTATCTTGAAGGTACTTCTGTCATCAAAGTGGTATATAAAGCTAATGCTTCTGTGCTACTGTACTGTCTTCTCCATCTCTCTCCACTATCCAATGTTTCCTTTGTGTCATAAGATTTCTCCACACAGTATCATTGCAAAGTACCTCATCAATTCTATATATGCAGCCAGTACAGTCAACGTACCTAACTATTGTGATATCCTAATATTGGTACTGGTCAGTCAAAGGCGCTTCTGATGTAAGAAAAATAGAAAAATAAAGCATGAGATTCTTCGTTGTATGCAGAGGTCTTTGCATATGTCTATAGATTTTGTTGAGCTTCTCTTGGTGCTGTTAGTAGCATACAGAAGAACACAACCTCTTTTGCCCTTTCATGTGGTGACATAACAACAGGGAACATGGCTTAAATGCTCTTTCTCTTTCCTGGCTGAGTTCAGGTTCACAGATGAATAAGCAGGTTGATCCTCAGTTTTGAAGAAGTACCACATGGTGAACATCCATGTTCATGCTGATGGTTGTTTTGCATATTGTCCTTTACTTCCTCCACAACAGCTGCTCATTTTCCTGTAGGCTTTATGGAGAAAGTCATACTTGCTATTTCTCTGCCAAAATCCTCCTTCCTTCTTCTACCAATTCTCAGCCCACAGAAAGCTTTCATAAAGGTCATGCAAGCACATATGATATCAATGTTTGTGTGAATACATGCTTGTATGCATATTCATGGCATTTTCACATTTGACAAATGTTCCAACAAACAGGATTTCTCTCATATGAGTGCTTTAAAAAAGCAAATAAATGGGGTCATAACCATCATGGAAATATTTTCTTGCATTTGGGGGAAAATACTTGCAGGTATGATAGTGGTTTTTTGGCAGCAATCAGTATAAATGAATTTGTTGTGTGATGAAAACTGAAGGCAATGAGCATATTAAGTCCATGAAGCTATAATAGCATATACACCAGCCAGACATTCCTAGAAGAGGTTACTGAACACATACTGCATTCACAGTAACCTCAAGAGGAGCATAATTTGCCTGTACAGCAGCTCAGATATTTCAAGCCTGTAGCACTTCAGTTTCTTTTTTACCAAGAACCAAATCTGCAACAAAATGTCATAAATCAAACTCCTTTAAAAAATTGATCCCTCTACCCTTTTCCTTGTTTTCATGAGGTCACAGGGAAGGAATGTAGCAGAAAATAATGCTTATGGCATATGAAACATCCATTTCAAATACAATATCTTGCAGGAAATGACCAGGAAAAAAAATAGTAGATCAACAGGAGGCAGACAGGAAAAAAAAAAAAAAGTTAAAAAGACTTTCATTTCTTCTCTACAAGTGTGTAAGATCCAGCAGAGTTTTAGGTGAGTTTCTCTGTAGGGTTCCATAGCCCTGTACAAACTTCAGACAGAGACACAGTGTGAAACCCTGCAATTTTTGTTAGCTTGCCATACTTTTCCAGTTCTAGGAGTCAGGGGACAGATACTGAGCACAACTTTTGTGGGAAATAGAAGCTAACTATCGTCGTACTTGTGCTAGCATAGTCTGGCATACACAATCTTTGGCAATACTAGCTAAAGTTTTATTAAAAGAAAATTAACAAGCTAAAGTCTGAAAGAACAAATATTGATATTAAGACAACAGTGACTGTTGCAGAATAGGCACACACTAAAAGCCAGGAGATAGGTTTGGCCATCTAGATGTATTGCCAAGCTTAGACCAGTTACTTCTCTGTTACCATTTTTCCCTCCCACTCTTTGTCTGTAATAGCTGCTTAGCAGGAAAGCTTGCTGAAGTATTGTCTGGCATATTAGGGTCTGAGTCTCATTATGTAAATATTATGCAGATTTCTAAAGAACCAGATGCGGTTGCAAAGTAGAGAGAAGGAATACATAGTTAAATGACTGCTTTTGTATTATGGGACCTAGCGTATATACATGTCTGTATGATCATTTTAAAAGACAGAGTGGAAGCTAAACTCTATAAGCTTTCCTCTTCCAAGTATATGGCTACCAATTAGTATGTGACTAAGAATAAATTTCTCTCTTAATTACTAATTTTTTTTCCCAATACCATTCTTACCATTTCATTTTATTTACTGTTATCTTTCTCCTTTGGCTCTTCCCTCCACTCATCATAATCTCATCAGAGTCATAAGTTTTTATTATGTTTTCTTTTCCAATATGACTAATTCACATTCTCCTTCTGAGAACATATTTAGTACTCATTTATAACCACAAAATACAAGCCAATCTGTTGGATTTCAGCAATTTAAATCAAGGGCAAAAGAGTCTTTACCGTGCTCTTCTCTCAAACAGATTAGAAAACCAACTGTTTCACAAATTATAGGGTAAATTACCAGCTACATTCTCAGAAACCCTTTTTTACAGGTGACTTTATTCCCAAAAAAGTTCATCAAAGCCTAATTTAAGTCTAAAAGAGAAGCATTTTAAGATTTGGATTTATTACATGGCTAAGATGAAACAGAAGCTTCCATTTCAGCACAATGGTTGAGGAAAGGAATAATGGTCTTCATAAGTCAGGAAGCCTATTTCACAATAACTTGCATTATGTCACAGGTGGCTATTGTTATTTCAATGAAAGAATAACATGATGCAAAAGTCAGTTCTGATGGCACAAGTCTATGTAGGTGCCAAATCATGGAGACAGTAGTATCTTTTCACTGTAATTCATCTACGTTGCAAGAAGCAACAAAATAACTGTCGAAAGAAAGAAAGAAAGAAAGAAAGAAAGAAAGAAAGAAAGAAAGAAAGAAAGAAAGAAAGAAAGAAAGAAAAGAAAGATCCCAGTATAGTTTTTTTTCCCCCCTCTCTCTCTCAAAACTAAGTAAGAGCTAAATAACCTGCTGGACTGCATGAAAAGTTTTGAAACCTAATCTTTGCTGAGACAAGTCTGCCTTATTTTTGTCAGTATTCCTCTTCTTTTTATTGCATGCAATATTTGCATGCTTCTTTCCCCAGGTGAAGTCTTCACCTTGGGTTTGTGACAGCATTGGAATCTCATAGCAATCAAGGCTGAAGTCACCAACAGGAATAGTATTCCTAGTAATTAGTAGGCTGTCCGTGGTTGTGTGAGGACAAGGAAGAGATATCTGAAGAAACCAACATTTCTGTTCACACAGTCAGTACTGGTAATAATATTTACAGTGAAGATAAATGCTTCCAAAGTATACAGAATTAGATTCACAAATCAGAATATGATTTTCTATAAAATGATAGTTGTTTTTTTTAGGACCCAGGTAGCAAACCAGTTAAGTGAGTGCTTAAATCCAGCCCATTTCACAAAATCACAGATTCACAGAATCACAAAATGGTAGGGGTTGGATGGGACCTCTGAAGATCGTCTAGTCTAACCCCTCTGCTAAGGCAGGTTCACCTTTCTTGACTGCATGCTCTTTGTATGCATGTGCTTAATTTAAGCTCATTTATGTTAGTTTTACTGATTTCTGAGCACCTTAAATGAGATGTCAAGCTCATTTGACTGACACTGAAGGAAATTGATATTGGCAGTAGCTATATTGCTGAAGAAATAATCAAAGGGAACAAATTTTTGTCCTGCTTGTCCACACAGACATGCACCTACTGAGTACATTCTAACACACTGTACAGCCTAAAATCCATGTTTTAGGGTAATCGGTGATTACAGTGGTAGGAAACAGTCAATGTATTGTGAATTATTGTATTTATGAAAAGATTGTTTAAAACTGTCTTTCATAAGTATCAATAGGTTGTGAATGGTGTATGCAGGACCCGTAGAATCCATACCACCCTGCCTTTGTTGTAGTTTCCAGCTAAATGTTAAAGGTGGAGTATTTGGCTATTTTATTGACGAGATTTGATTGGCTCAGTGCTCTGTAACTGTGGATGTTTGTAGCTGAACCAAAAGAGGGAGAGAGAGAGAAAGAGAGCCGGCCAGTATACCAGAACAATCAGAAATTCCTTTGTGTAAACTGAAGTGTTAGCAACCCTTTTCAGTTAAGTCATCACGCCTTTGTTGCCTCAGTGAATGTTAGTCACGAGACAATGACAACATTGACTTTTTCAAGTATAGTTGTTCTTTTTTAACATACCTCCCACCCAGATAGAATCAGCTGGAACTGAACTGCTAGGCCTTTTCTGCTGGGATCATATTTGTCATTATGCAAGTTGGCATTGAATTGAAGGACTGCCAACTCTTAGTTCTGTTCAACATGCATATATCGTATGTCCATGTTATTTATTCAGACCAGGATTCCTGGTTCATAGGTTTCTTAGATTAAACAGCTCATTGCTGGAAACTGGGCATTTCTATTCATGTGGAATTGTTCAGTGCTACCCTTAAATAAAAGTGTATGTATTTTTTCAGTAGTACAATCTTTGTTCCTGTAGTAAAGAATGTAATTCCAGCAAGTACATAAGGGGAGTAAAATAGCTGAATGTGTAAGACATATAAACCCTAATCCTGAATAAGCAGAACTTAAGTTATTTTTACAATCACTATGGCCCACTTACTAGAATGCTTTCTAGTAGCAATAAAATAAATGTTTCAGAAGGGAAGAAATACTGTGTTTTGTGTTGTCTGAAAATCACTGTGTAGCATATTATTGTTCTAGTTGTCAATTCTCAACATCTGTTGTACAGCTTAAGGACCATCACAATACATACCTAATGCCATACTCTTTGTCAGAGAGGAAAACAAGGTAATTTTTTTTGTTCTTTTATGCTACATTTTTATTAAAATACATTTAGCTTAGGTCAAATGCTATTCAACAAATAGAAGTCAGCGATTTTTGCTGCTTTGTCATATAATTTATTCACCTCATTCTTGTAGTAAGCAGACACCATGAACAGAATACATTATTCAACAAATACCAACAATTACTCCTTGAATAATTTAGATGATGAATATTTTATTCTTGTGTTAAGAGCAGCACCATGTGAGGGATCTAATACTTGCGCACAGCCTTTTTTCTGGTGGACCTTTATGAAAAGTTGATGTAAACCCAGCAGCTAATATAGAACTTCTTTTGTAGCTTTGGGGTAGAGAGGGAAGTAAAATGCATTATGATGCATTCTGAATGTTGAACAAAATGAAGTGATTGGATGTCTAAGTATTATTATTTAATTACTGCCTGGCTTTCATTGTAGTAAGTAATGAACAAACACAAAACACAGAATGACTAACATCAAATGGATGAGTTTTAAATATGGCAGGTAACTGAAGAAGAAACATGAGTAATAACACAGTTTATTTGAAAAACAAAAAAAAGATGAACTGATGAAAAAAACTGAAACAAGAATTCAAGAAACCTCAAAATGTCAAGACTTAATGGACATAAGTCTGGGTATTTCTTTCTAAATAAAATACATAATACATGGTCTCTATGATTTAACTGCAGCTACATCTTCATCTTTAAAGTCAAAATATTCTGTGTAAGACTAGGTCTTCTTACTTCTCAGATAGCTCCTTCCAGGAGTCAGATAACTCATATGTACTTGGTACAGCAGCATTCTCCAGATCTGGCAAAAAGATTTGCTAGATATAGATGAACAGCCTGATACATGATCTGCTGAGGTGTTTGCTTGTCCCAGAACAGGCAAGAAATTGTGTAGTTGTGTGCTACACAACAGCAGGAGCACATGTGCTTTTTAATAGGATCCCTCAGACAGTGTAACATCCCTGGAAACACATTTCCAGCCTTGAGCATCTGATACATCTGGGAGCATGCCTCCCACACAAAAGAACATATATACATATGGCAATCATGTAATCGGACACATCAGATAGATGTCTGCTGGTAGGATCTCCCCATGTTGTATGACCCACTGGGTAGAGTCTCACACATTGGGTCTCTACTACAGTAAAAGGCCTGCACACAAGAAATCTGGAAATTAATTAACCTGGAAATTAAAATAGAATTTTGTGAATCCGAGATGTATGGCTTCATCACAAAATCAACCTTTTATTTCCCCATGTACTACTAGCATATGATGTTTTTAAAGTTCTTGCAGTGCATACTATAGACTATAGGCTTGGTATCTCCTGATGGATAATTTTTCAGGTATCTTCCTTGAGAGTGCAGTGACTGCTGCCTTAAAACGTTCACTAAATGTAGACCTTCATCAAGGTGAGGCTGTCTTCTGTTTAGATAAAATGATTATAAGTGTTTGCTTTTGAGATTGTAATATCCTCTGTATCAGTTCTCCTGCAAGTACATAATTAACCTGTCAGCCCACCCTGCAGTAATAAGTGTGATAGACGGGAAATATATTAGGAAAGAACCCATGTGTGATATGCTTGCAAGCCCTACTTTATCCTTCAACTATTTTTCCTTTTAATTAGTACTCAGGTAACGGCAGACCTTAATGAATTAGCATATAACTGTTATCAATATACATTATTTTTTTCCTTCTGAACTACTCATTCAGGTGAGATGTAAAAGATCTGCTCTAGGTATTTTGGAAAAGAAAACAGATTAAAATAAAATGGATATATACTTTGAGAAGCCCAGGACTTCCAGTATTTGAAAAGCCTTTCTCGATAAATAAGATGTAGCATGAACCACTGAGTAAAAAATCCTGAAGGAGAAAGACTGGCAAAAATATTGTCTCAAAAATGTTAACATCAGAAAAAGAAAGTGCTGGAAAATACACACAAAATCTAGCTTTGAAATTAGACACTATCACAGCTACTGGAGGGCAAAACAGATATTTGGTGGAATTGATGGACTGAAGGTATCTGAGTGATGTGAGAGTTTGTTTGTACCTGCTGCTTTTGTATGTGCTTCACCATTCAATGTCAAATGAATGTACTCATTTATCTGAGTACCTTTCCACTAGATAAAATTTTAGAGGGTTCATTTTGGAGTATCTCTTTTAACAGTCAAGAAATGGCAGTAGAAGCAAAGGTGGGGTGGCAGTGGCTATATCTTCTAAATCTTAGTGACTAACTCTCCTCCCTTACAAGATTAGTGGAAACAATAAAAAAAGCCAACTAAACAAAAAACTATTCAGAGGCTGGAAAACAAGTCTTATGATGTGAAGCTTAAAGAGCTCAATTTATTGAATAGAAAGGTTGAGAGGTGTCTTGATCACTGTGAATAGGTACTGACACAAGGAACAAACACTTGAGACTGGAGGTCTTTCAGTCTTGCAGACAAAGACCTAACAAGATCAAATGGCTGGAAATTGAAGCTAGACAAATTCAACCTTGAAATAGCACAATACCTGTGTTTTCCTAGCAGTAAGGGTAATTAAACATTGGACAACTCACCACAGTTTTGAATTCCTAAAAGAAGATTAGACGTCTTTCTAAAAAGGGATGCTTTAATATGATTTCTGGAGGGGGGGGGGGGGGGGGGAGCCTAAAAAAAAAAAAAAAAAAAAAAAATTAAAACGAAGTTTGTGGGNAAAAAAACAGAAAATCAAAAATTTAGATCGTAGTTTGTGAGTGAGAGTCTATACATGCTACAGTACCCAATGCCTTCTAGTGATAGCAAACAAAGTAGACAGAAAATATGAGACATAAGGTCAATTCATGTGGGTGGAGAGCCACACTAGGATGGCTACAGTACCATAGGAATTGTCCAGATAAATATAGACAATTCTACACACTGCATTACAACCATATGGATTACTGTGTCATAAAAAACCTTTGCAAACTTTTCCAGGGAAGGTGCAGAATATGTCTTCCACTCTAAGATCTGTTTACGGCTTCATCAGCTTTACTTCTAGCAAGTCCTACCACTAGGACTAGAGCAATTATTGAAATTCTGGCTCTTTTACCTGAAACAGCAGTTGATCATCTGGGTTGTTGCACACAGTCACATTTTAGCACACCAGAAGAAGTGACCACTCTGTGAGGCTGTGCTAGTTCTTTCATGTTAGTCCAGGCTACCCTTTATTCTCTCATCTCCATTTCAACAAAAAGCAGTAATTATTTAGGCTTATTTTCTAATAAAGGATAAAATTAAACACTCATTTTCAAAAGAGAAGTTTTAGCTATTTCTGACAATATTTTCCTGATTAAACAAAAATAAATGCATCTCAAGAGCTTTCTAGACAATATGTGTCACATTTTGGAACACTTATTGGGTACAGATAGAAAGCATGTTTCTTTGAATGAGAGTTTATATCACATAAACATGTGATAAATTGTACTGGATAAAGAAGATGGTCCTAAAACTTTCATCTTCTGTGTAACAGTAATTGCCGTCTCTTTGCTCCTCTTCTTTCTAGACTGTAAGTGTAACTGAGCAGTTACACTAAACTGGGAGAAAACTGGTTGATAAGCTCTCCATTCTGCACAGGCTGTGAAAACAGAGTTTGTTGTCTGTCAGGAGGAGCACATCATTCATATCACACACAGAGACTGAAAACCCGGAGAGAGACTGGAATTCATGGCCAGGTTCCCAGATGGAGCTGGCCAAAGAAACCGCAGCCTAGCCTTTCATGAGTGTTGTAAAAATGTCCTTTCTAAATCTCAGCTGTATTATTATTGCAGTATAAGAAGGAAAAGAGTCTGAGAAAGACATAGAAAGTGAAAGGATGCTGGACAGGGAAACCACGCTCTCTCAAACATATGATAAAAGAGCCATTTTGTATTGGAGCTACTCTTTACTTAATGTATCTCTACAACAACAGATCTTGTTAAGTTCGGCTAGCTGTGAGGACTATATTCTGTTAAATTGAACTGATGTCTTAATCATCTTATCAAAGGGTTTAGCTGAGAATGATGAACAAGAGATGAGCAGCTCATGCACATCCGTGACAATTAAAAAATGTTTGAATTGCAGGAGACATAAATTTGGAGTATTCTAGTCACAGCTACAAGGCAGAGAAGGAAGAAAATAATGGATTATTTTTAGCTATTCCTATTGTTAAAATTTGCATTTTAAATTGCATGAGGGACAGTCAAGAATTTGTCTTTTTAAGTCTATCCCAGATATGACAAGCTACAGCAAATGGATGGATAACTCATGTGTCTTCATATGACACCTATTATTTTACACATAATGTTTGTCCTCCAAGGTGATTTTATTTTTCATTTTATTAATCCTTATTAATATTAAAGAGAGAATAGTAAAATACTTTTTTTTTTTTTTTTTTTTTCCCCTGGAATGTATAAATGCTATATCTAATCATTTCCCAACAATTATGATAAAACAGCAGTGACATTTTCAGCTCTTCAAAATTATGCAAATTATTGAGTGGGTAAGTACAGTAGCTCTTTTCTCTATTAGAACACTGCTGTTTAAAGTGGTATTGCATGTCAAGGAGGGCAAGGTGTGAGTAGTTTGATTAGAATTATCCCACCCTCCACCGCCATCTCTCTCTGCTTCATGCAACTACATGGTACAGACACCCACTGTCCTTTATTAAATCACCTTTGCATTTGTAAATTCATGGGAATGGGATAAAAAAAGTACCTAAAGGAAAGTGGGCAATCCAGACCTACCTGCATTGTTTTTTTATTCCACAGAACCATTATTCAGTGTATAAGTAGGGAGTCTCCAGACTTCCTTTTGTAACATGAGAAAACAAAAAAATGGAGATGAAGATTTGCAGTATTAAATATAGATTGAATTTTGAACCCAGAAGTTCGTTTTGCTCTTCATAAGCCAAACTCTTTCTTTTGTCATAAAGTCATATGGTTACAGAGTTACTCCATCTGAGGGGTGGTAGAGCTGAATGACAAAACCAGAAAGAGTGGACCACAGTCTCTTCCCATTCAGTTCAGCTTTGAAATGGTGGAAATTCATTTGCATTCACCTGGAGGTCAGTTTCAAAGATGACTGATAAAAAGCACATCCACTGTTTTCCAGCTTAGCAGACTTAGTGCAGTAGTTCTTCTCAAAGTCCCAAAGAGGCAATAACTCCCTTCACCCCTTTACTTTCTGTAGTGCCTTAGTTACCCAGCCCGGGAACACTCACAGCAAAGCTGCTGATCTAGACTGCTCCACGTTATCCTAGTCATGCTCATCCCACTTGGGTTTCTCCCATCTGCTTTCTGGAGTGTTTGTTTGTTTGTTTGTTTGTTTGCAAACCATCTGCTGTCTCATACCTTCCTCTTCAGCTCTAGCTCTGCTGATGCCCTGGAGGAACAGTCTAACTCTTGAGCTCACAGCACAGCATTGGTGTTTCAGGCAGTTGCTGTGGAACCTGGTGCTCAAAGCCCTGCAAGTACCAGTGTGGTCACAAACATATAATGTAGCTTTCTTCAGGTGTACCAGCATGAGGAATGAAAGTGGTGCTGACATGAGGTTGTGCGTGAGGGAGCAAGCCCTGCTCATCAGCTGCACTCTGGTTTAAGCAGATCCTGTTCTCGGCTTTGGTGTTATCTCTGCATGAACACATTTGAGGGCATCTCACTAACATTCACTGTGCAGTATAGATGTACCTTTCAATTGTATACTATCAGAGATGGCATTTCTGTCTTGAGCTGTTTATAGGATCCAGTACTATGGGTCCATTCAAGAGATCTTTTAGTTGACTACAAAGGTCTACATACAATTAACAGCATGAAACAAAAGGAAGTCAAACATGAAAGACGCCCATTCTTCATTCTTTAAAAACTATTGGTTGCTTTTCCTATCCTTTTAAGCCAGTTAAGTGGAAACATCACTCCCTTGAACGATCTACATGTAAAGGCTGTTAACACTGCCCAGTGCACATTCCTAGTCTCTCTCTCAATGTCTCATTGAGATATTCAGTTCTAATAGCTAAAAGGTCTAATTTCCTTTCCAGCATTTGGATAGATGGATTTTTTTAAGTTTTTCAATAGAAGAAATAAAGCCAACTGTAGTCTTATCTTTTATTTTCAATTTAGCTTCAGAAATTAAAATTTCTACCATATAATTGAACCAAAATTATCTACAATTTTCCAGTGCTTTTCATTCTGTGTAACCATACTGCGAATAGAAATCCAAGGCTATGATCAAGTACAAGTCACCTGTTATCAGTGAATAGAACATTATATGTCATTGAAGTATTTTCCTCCATTTTAGCTGCTTTTCCAAATGATTTCATGGTCACAATGGACTTCTATACAGTCTGTTTAAGAAAAAATGAAGCATCTCTCCTTCCAAAGTAATGCTGTAGTATTCATTGCCAGTTCACGTAAGCAGAAAGCAAAATATAACATAAAAGCTCTTCCTATATATGAAAAAGTACTAGTTCATTCAAGAAAAGAGAATATAAACAGAAAATTAATGCACGTATTTTTATAGAAACATACAGTACATTTTAAGAGTTTTGGGGTGTTCTTTTCCTTCATTTTTCTCTCTTCCATGTTGAAAATTAAAATCTGTAATACAAGCCCCAGTCTGAACACTGGCACATTATATTCTTAAGAGAGAATGTGTCTTATTTGCATATTCTTTTGTGTGCTTTGTTATTCCAAGAATTTACTGAAATAGTTGATCTCTGCCTTGCAGCCGTTTCTTGCCCTCCCCACCTCCAAACCCTTGACTACAGAACTCAAACTCGATAGTGAGTTACAAAGACGACATATAGTAACATCTGAAATCCACAAAAGAGCATCAAGGCAAGTTTACGCAAGTGAATGAAACAGCGTCAGGGCTCAGGCACCAGGCAGCTCAGTCACCCTATACTTTCAGTTGTTAAACAGCTCTTGGTGCACTTTTGTCTGGGGCCAAGTTAACACTCTCCCAAGGAGTTCCCAGGGGTGCTCAGAGGGTCAGAACCAAGGAAGGGCAATTCCCATTAGTGCAGCTGAGACACAACGTCCCGGTTTTGGAAGATGAGTGTTCAGAAGGATGTATGTGCCTAGACAGTGTCAGTTGGTCTCAGGGTCAAAAAAGTGTTGCTCCACTATTCAATTTGCTGGCATAGATACTGTCTCAGGCTCCTGCCTGTTTCCAGAGACAGAAATAAAGTCTGTACAGGCTTGTCTTTTCCCTATCATAAGGACACAACACTGCTGTTGATGACATTTGTGTTATATGTGAAATTGGCAGGATGTAAACAAATAGGAAAACAACAGAAGGTATTGTCCAGGCTCCATCACTTGAACAGCTGGTTCAAAGCAAAAACTGCACTGTGAATAAAGACTTTTTGAAGCTAGCGATATGGAGGCTTGTCTACCCCTTGCAGACAGTCCTTTGAGCCCCATGCAAATAGAACTGTCATGTTTTGAACAATAAAAACAAAATGCTTTTTTTTTTTCTTCTATCCAGTCTCCATGCGCAGGGGTATACAGTCCATGTTGCAGTACAGGTGTGAGACGCTTGTGCTTTTACCACACCATGATGCTGCATTTTCTATGTCTGTTGGTTGCATTAGAAGCAAGATTATAACAAACCTCTGTGGAGGCAATACAAAAGATAAGACAAGTAATACTGGTGCTAACACTAGATGTACTTTAAGACATCTTAATACAGCTGCAAGGTTCTTCAATGAATGGATGGACAGTGAGGAAGACCTGAAAATGTATCCATCACAAAACATGGAGCTGAGGAAGAAATGTTCAAGAGAAAGTTAATACATAAATCACACACCTTAAAAGAGGAGTAGGTAATTAACTTTGAAGGCAGGAAGGGGTGGAGGCTGTCAGGAATATTCTCCATGCTTCAGCATCTAACCCAGCTGTTGTGGTTTAACCCCAGCTGGCAGCTCAGCACCACGGAGCTGCTTGCTCACTCCACCCACAGCACGATGGGGGAGAGAATTGGAAGAGTAAAAGTGAGAAAACTCATGGGTTGAGACAAAGATGGTTTAATAGGTAAAGCAAAAGCCACACACACACAAGCAAAGCAAAACAAGGAATTCATTCCCCACTTCCCATCAGCAGGAAGGTGTTCAGCCATCTCCACGAAAGCAGAGCTGTGTCAGGCATAATGGTTACTTGGGAATACAAACTCTATCACTCCGAATGTGTCCCCCCGCTTCCTTCCTCTTACCCCAGCTTTATAGGCTAAGCATGAGGTCATATGGTATGGAATATCCCTTTGGTCAGTTGGGGCCAGCTGTTCTGGCTGTGTCCCCTCCCAACAACTTGTGCACTGCCAGCTACTCACTGGTGGGGTGGTGTGAGGAGCAGAAAAGGCCTTGGCTCTGTGTGAGCACTGCTGAGCAGTAACGAAACCGTCCCTGTGTTATCAACACTGTTTTCAGCACAAGTCCTAAACATAGCCTGATACTAGCTGCTGTGAAGAAAATTAACTCTATCCCAACCAAACCCAGCACACCAGCTGTGGGAAGTTTTTTGTGGTTTTTGTTGTTGTTGTTGTTGTTTTGTTTGTTTGTTTGTTTTTCCCCATAAAAGGTTATCATTGCTCTTTTTTGGCCAATGACAAAAGGATTTATTTCAGAAATATCCTGGTTCGGATCTTATCTGAAAGCATTTAAGTTTTCATGCCCTATGTACCAATAGGCAGAAACACTCTCACACAATTAATTTGTCTTTTGGAGTTGAGATTTTCTGGTGTTTAAAAAAAGAAAAAAAAAAAAAAAAAGTGAGTGATTTAAGTTTTAAGTTCCCAGCTTGCAAGGTGGTTGTATTCTATTCAGGAAAATAGAGTCCATAGCATTTGGATTTAAACTTAGGTTCAAAGAGTATTTTACTGAATCAGAGCTTTAGTAGCTCTGACAAAGTTGATTGCTCAGTCCACAAAAGTTCAAAAATTAAGTAAAGGTTTAAAATAAGAAGAGTATCTTTTTATTTTTATTTTTACTTTAGAGAAGAAAGGAAAAAAAAAAAAAGAAAGAAAGAAAAAATGAAGGAGCACAGTTCATTTAAATTTGTGAAAGTTTGCCTTAGGAACCTAGACCCTCACTAATACTCTAATAGTAAACCTGCCCGCCTGCTCTCCAAGACTGTCTGCCTCTGTAAGCACTGAAATTTCACCATGCATTAGCCATGCTCTGAAATGTGCTTGCATACACACATGTGCAGAAATACCAGTTTTAGAAAAAAACTCAATTCTTAGAGTGGACCTGAGGCTGCACCTGCACTGGAAAATTAAACAGGGTCAAATACAGCGATGGGCACTCGCATGAGGTCATCCATACTGTGAAATCATGAGGAATCAGTCAGTTTTGATCCAGATGCATAATAACATTTCAGAGAGCAAACCTTGGAGCATCACTCTGCCTCTCTCTGTTAAAAGTCATATTACTTCTCTCAGCTCTTCCTTGATGGTCCAAGCACTCTGCCAGACATGGGAGATACGGCTGAGCTGAGGGCACGGGCGAGCCTCACATTCCTTAGACGGAAGGTGACAAGGGAGGTGACGAATGGAGAATGCTGACATCTTTTCCTTTTTTAAGTGAACCCTCCTGTTAGGGCCTATCAGCAGAAGGTTGATCACATTTCTTGCTCTTTCCCTGTACTGTGAGAAGAAAATTTGTGCTTAATTTCGGCAGACTGGATCATCTTGGAGCTTCCTTCACTGACTTTATGGGGAATGCAAATGCAGATTCCCACTGACTATTTGAAGATGAAGCACCACCTTAACTAGGTACCTAGGTTACACACATACCAAGGCTCTTTGCTCACTGCAGACCATATGGCAAAATTCAATTTCTTTGGAACTGTTTTCCTTTGAACTAGCTCTCCTCTTAACCCTGCTGATGTTATGATTGAAACTTGAAAGCTAACCCTCCCTTTTTGCTCCCAAAAGAACAGGAAAAAAAAGTACTTCACCAGGTCACCTTTTCAATAAATTCCTTTAGTCTTGTTTTAGTTTCTGTCTGTCAGAAGCACATAAACTTCATGTACCAAAAAGGGAGGAAAACTAGAAACTCTCTTCAACATTTTTCTAAAATGTTTATCTTTTAAAAGCTTCATACTACCCTGAATGTGCTTGAATTCAATTCACTTTTGACTGGGATGCTATATTACTGGTTTTTAAAATCAATTTCTCCCCAGACTCAGTGGGATAGTGACTGAAATCTGAAAGGTTTGGAGAAAAATGTCTAAAATAATATTAAAGAAAATGATTATTCCATTTACTGCAAGTCAAGAATCTGTTTTGGCAACTTTTCCTCCATGCTGAGTGCTTTAAGCATCAGGAGACTAAAGTGTTTGTCTTAAAAAAATACTATTACCTTGATATATCATTGACATAGAATATCAAGTTTACAAATTACCGGGTTTTTCTATTTCCTATGACATCCTGAATGGTTTTAATTCACAGCCATGTTCAAACATCTCATCACTGGTCAAACTTTCTTCATGACTTTGCAAACAGTTACAGCTTCTCGTGCAGACATTTCCCTCTGTAATGAAGATATGAAACAGTGCTCACCTGAAATTATCTCCATACCTTTGTAATGGCATTAACAGCAACCTAACACATAAAGCTGGTGAGAGGTAGTTTTTTTCTCCCTAACAGTAGAATGCAAAGTGATCGTATTCATGCTAATATTGTGCTATTACAACTCAGTGGGCTTCAATGGAGATCCTCCTGAATTACTTCTGATAGATTAAACTTAAGTCTCTGAATGTTATATTTACTGAATATCACTCATCCAGCAATCTTAAAGCACTTCAGGAACATTAGTTAAGATCCAGAATTATAATACAAATGGTTTATGGGCATTTAAATCAGCACCCGGGAATATTCCCCAAATTTATGCAAGATCACACACCAAATTGCCAGCAGGGTCAGATACAGAACCAAATGTCCCACCTGCTCTCTTGGGCTCTGGTACTAGACATTATAATCTTGTTTGGAACAATGGATTTAAACTCTTATAGATTATTACTTTTATCTTAAACTCTCTCTTACCTCGACTGGCTGCTGAGTTCTCTGTTGGGCCATTTAACATAAGTGCCTGTTCTAGTTATTCAGTCCATTAAAACAGAAATCAGACTACATTACCCAGAACACACTTAAGCCTCCCACAGCCCTGCTCAGTCAGAGAGGTAGCCTGCCAATGTTCTCTCTACAGAGTTCCCTACTAAAATCAGCTGGGAGTTCCATGTTAAAATGTATGAATACATATTTTTATACAAACTCAACAGCCAATATCAGAATTATCAGGTAATTTAGTTAGGCAAGCATTTGCTTATGCATGTTGAGTTAGATATTTCATTACCCAGGGCTAATTCCTGGGATGCTGTTAGCAAGCTGCTTAACTTCTTTCTCTGTATGCATAGTGCTCCACTGTAAAAACACAGACTTTCTTTTCTTTGGTTGTAGGACATCTTTGCTATGTGAACTAATCTGGCCATGGGGAGCAAATGTTGCTTTGTGTGTATGTGGTTCTTGTACATATGAAGACAGCTAATCTATGCATGAGCAAGGTAGGCAATTCCCTAAACTAATAGATGGGGGGGAGGGGGAGACAGACAAATAAAATAAAAAAAATAATCCCAGGATTGCCCTAATGCCTGTTTTACTGAAGTCCTAGGAAGCTAGGTTACTTTTTATCATTCCCACCACTGAAGGAAGTTTGGAGCTGTGAGAGGAGGTAGGTGCTGCCAGGAAGCAACGTGTTGAAAGAAGTTATATAGATGACTCCTCAAGGCAAAGTTACAGTCCTACTTTGCCTGTGGAGGGAATGAAACCACCAAAACTGATTCTGAAGTATTCTTCCCCAGCTCTTCCTTCCACCACTTCTGCTTCCCCCGCTGCCATAGCGTGAACATGATTCAGGCCCACCTCTTTGTCCTGAGAGCAGCAAAATTAAATTTTGCCTATACTGTCTTGAACTGACTCTGAGAACACACCTTTGCTTTGTAAATTCAGCAGCCAGTCAAGGAACATACATACCTTACTAGTCCACAGTCCTGCAGATATTTGAAGGCCCTGAACACTCATGTACAAAATGTGTGCCTTTGCAAGACCTGAGCTCTATAAGAATAAACATAATCAAATTCAGACAGCATTTGCTTGCCAATTACTGGCAGATTTGCACCATTTATGGTCATTCCGTTATTACACAGCACTACAAATTGAATTTGTTACAGAAAATGTTAGGAAGGAAGGATCTTTGGCTTCAATTTACCCAGAACAAATGGGCAAATGGAAAAAATCAAATTTGAATTTGTAGCTACAAGGCAATTTGGCCAAATGTTAGGCTATACTGTTCTATCTGTAGAGCAAAACACGATCCAAACTATTTCAATGCATTGAGATTATATAATTTGATGGTAACATCTAGCACTGTGGTAGCACAAGAAACCTGGTGTTCATGACATTCCTGAACTTTGGTTAAAAGCATTTTTTTTTCTTTTAGTTCAACTATTTTTGTTGTTTTAGATCACATATTTATGATGTAAAAATGAAAGAAACTGTCCAAAATGGGAGGAAAGATGCCTGTGGTATAACTGATTTGCCAATAGCATTGATTACTGTACAAATGTTCATCACATTTCCCTCCTCAGGGAGATTTTATATTGAAAGACTATGCAAACAGACAGACAGACACACAAACACATTCACAAGATAATCTGTATTTTAAAATAGGCAGGGAATAAAAATACCTGGTCAAAAATGTGGGGTTTGCATTACAATACATGCAAGCAATTTAATTAGTGGGAAAGGATGTTTCTCCTCTCTAGAGTAAACAGTTCCAGTTCTTTCAACCTTTTCTCATTTGAGAGATACTCCCAGCCCTTAATTGTCTTCATGACCCTTCGTTGGACTCTTTCCAGTAGTTCCCTACTACATACTTCTTAGACAAGGAGAAATTCACAGGGCAAAAATATTGTTGGTACCTGCAAAGAGGACATACCCAATTGCAAAACTGACATGGCTCTTCAGAACTCTTATGTGGGATTCATCTCACCCAACTTCACAGGTAGGATCCTGCTTAAACTAATGACACCGAAATTCAAGTCCATGTCGAATAGTCTAAATGTGGGCTGGGAAGTGGAATCTGATAGTTTAAACACAGTTGTCTACAGAAATGTTCTAGGAGATCCCACCTAGCTCCAGCTGTCTCTAGCTCAAGAAAGGGATGTTTCCTCTAATTCCCTTCTCATATCTTCCAGTCTGGTGTGGATGCCTTGAATTCTTTGGGGTTGTCTCAAACATAGCTCTGTGGCTATCTGAAGCAAGCCCTTGCTCCCCATTAACTGTAATGGGATGACAGTGTGCCTGTAGTCTGCTAAAGGTAGGTGATATAATCTCAGATTGAATCCCTCCACCACTGAAATCAACAATAAAGATATCTACATTGAAAATGGTTACTCAAGCTATCCTGCAGTTTTTCTTATAGTCGTTGGAGAAAATGAGGTCATTCTAGGATGTAATTTGTCTGATATTTCTTAAGAACTGACTCCTCCCTCCTTTAAAAGGAGATTTTCATGTTTTGTCAGGAGATTTTGTTCTTTATTTCAACACCTGCAGTACTTCAGCGTGCATGTGAGCATCCACTTTGCAAAACCGTAGCTGACTGTTCTTTTCAGGTTTTGCTCATCCACACATTTCACTAGGGCTTGTAGAAGAACAGCACCTGTTTCTTGATGCTGCAGTAAGATAAGCTTCTCCATGAGTTTTTCTCAGTGAATTGTAGAAGGCTGTTGCCACCCTCTGGGCACTCACAGGAATGTGTCTGAAGGAAGGTCAGCTCCCCGTTGTTCAGGTAGGGCATGTCAAAGCAATGTAAAGGAAGGTCATCCAAAGTAATGGAGACAACAATAGACTGGAAGTCAGCAGCAGTATAACTCTGTTCCAATCGGTATTGTCTCTGAGTTGGAGACTTGTAATGAGAAAAAGGGATTATTAACTTTCATGCGTTACAATGACAGCTAAGTTTTTCCCTGTGGATGCATGGTATCCACACATGGCACAGCATAGAACAACATATACTTAGCTAGGTGTTTAAGCATAACTTCTTACAATTCACTTTGCCCACGTCTTGACTGAAAGGCGGGTGAGAACAGAGTGTTTCTAGCTAGAGTGAGCACAATATAAAGTCATCTTTAACCCCTCTGTGCCTATTGCCATGATTTACAGCAATGGACAAGTACAAGGATCAGCAAGACTTCCATGGACAAATTATAGTCCATAATAAAATTTTATAGAATCATAGAATTGTAGAATGGTTTGGGTTGGAAGGGACCTCAAAGATGATCTAGTTCCAACCCCCCTGCCATGGGCAGGGACACCCTCTACTAGACCAGGTTGCTCAAAGCCCCATTCAACCTGGCCTTGAACACTTTTTATATATATTCATTAGAATTCTGGGACTGGCTTCAAAATATTTAATTCTTAAAATTTCTGAAGTTGACCCTGAAAATTTTCCTCTCTCCTTACCATTCCTTCCTGTGATCATTCTCAATCACAAACTGCACACATCACATGCATTTTCTTGTAACAGCTCATATAAAAGACAGAATCACCTTGAATTTTAACCTCATATAAACACAGCAAAAAAAAAATCCTATTTTTCATTGCCACCAAATTTAACTCTGAAAAGAGAAGCTAACAGAACAGGAAGACCCATCAGACCTCCCTTGTAATCCTCTTCTTTCTGTCTCTTTCCAGTTCTGTTGAGCTTTCACTTTGTTTATCCCTTCCATGTAATTTACAATGCCTTTTTGTAGCTGTCTTGTGCTCTTCGTAGAAGGGTGCCATTTTAGTGGAGTTGTCCATCTGTGGGAGTAGGAATCCTTGTCACAGACCCGCCAAGAACTTCACCTGGCCTGATAGTATGAAGTTGCGTTGGAGAGATACGATTCTTATTCTTTAGAAAGACTGGTTTTTTTACTTCTTTCTCACCATGCCACCTAACATTTTCATGATTTGAATGATGGGATGGGAGAAGAGATATGTAGGAGCTAAATTCCCAGAAGAGCACAGTTTACAGCTTCATTTTCAGTTGTGGCCACTGGTCCTTATCACACTTGAGTTCCAGGGTTCTGCCCATTACTTGACTTGCCAGTCAAGGAAAAGAAGAGGGACACAAGCACTGTCTGCTTTGCCAAAGTATCAAATAGACTTCAGTGGAGCATACATCTGGCAGGAGACTACAGCTTTTGGGTTAGGTGAAGACAGAATCATAACAGACATCAGAAAGTATTGTCAAGATTGGTCATTTGTTAACAACTAAAGGGAAGTGCGTTAGAGCTGTGGATATGTTTAGACATAAAAAGTAGTGAAGATGGATGTGAATGTTGCCTTTACTTGATTTCCAGTGATAGCACTGGTGGGAAATGCATTTCAGTATCCTTCACTGGTTTTTCACAAGTTCTGGTGTGATACACTGCCAAAGAGTGTTACACGACACGCTGTGTGCTCTGTCTCCATCAGCTGAGAATCTGTCACTTTCTCTTCTGCTCCCCAAAATTCACCATACAAAGAATCATATTTAGAACTTATTCTAGTTCTTTTTTACATTATTATCACATAAAGATTCAAGAGCTGGATGTACTCAGAGATATTCAGGAAGTGACTGTCTTTGTGACATTGACACCCTTAGGCAGGATACAGAAAATGCAAAATATGAAAAAAGTGTAAACAAATTTGAACTAGTCAAGTTCAAAATTAAGATATTGAAATTTTCTATTCATCTGCTTCCTGAACTCTAAATGTTCCCTGAGCAAGTTTTTCTTTTGCACATGCCTTGATGTCTTGATAGAACTGAGAAACTCATCAGCTATCTGACGTGCAAGTCCAGTCAAGTAGATTCTCCTCTACTTAAGTATCCTATTTTTTTCAAATCTAGGATTAGATTCATCTCACATAACCTGAGTATTCTAGAAATTAGCCATCTTCTTATTCACCTTAACTCTCTTTACTATTGATGGAGTCAAGTACCCCTGCAGGCTCATTCATCTCATCCAAAGATATCCCCTATGAATCACTCAGTGACAATATCTGTCCTCTACTGACTGGAGAAAGTAATTAGAGTGGAGAGTTTAGGAAGCAATTCTATGCAACATTTTGCTTGGCACACTACTACTAGCAGAAAGTGCATTAACCTACTCAAGCTCCTGTCTTATGCCCTCTACTCCCTTCACGTGCACTGAAAGAACTGATGTCTTTTTCAAAGTTATGTTTTTAAGTCCATGCTTTAAATCCATATTGCTGATAAACCAAATGTCTTACCAAACCACAGCCTTGGACTTTGATAACTAACCTATAAATGTTTGCATGAAGTAACTAACACGTACACTAGACTACTCATCAGAACATTTGTCAAGGAGCCTGGAAGTCCTAGGAACCATATTTTTCTGTAGTGGGTCTACTTACGATATCTTTAGCTCCCAGTGTTCAAAACCCAAATGACATTTCCTGCTGGTCCAGAGTGGGGACATTCTCCCAACTGCTCTTGAAGTTCCTCCACTATAAATAAAATAATATATTTTTTAAAGTCCTGTGATTCTTTCGTGAACAGGAAGGGCAAGGTTTCTAGGTGCTGACCAATTTTACATGGCTCCTTTTCCAGTAGGTTGGTATTTGATCTTCCTGTTTGGGTCACCTACTTTCCTCAAGGAAAATAAAGGTCCGCAATTCATGGTCTGTTCTAGAGCCAGATACCTCAAAGTTAAAAGTATCAGGAGCAAGCATTACAGTGCTGTGACTGATCTCTTTAGACTTATTCCTGCTTAAAATACAGTCCATTTGCAATATGCTAATGTGGAGCCAAGTTTTCAAACACCTCTCAGATATTGGGGTACATCAACTGGAGGATGAAGAAGGTCTAGATCAGGCCCTGTGTAACTCCCTAGTTTGCAAAAAAAAAAAAAAAAAGTATTGATTTGAATGAACACTAATTATAATTGGAGAAAAATAAGCCATGGATTCAACAGAGGGGAAAAAGGCTAATGCTTTTAAAATGTACCCTGATTAATGAGGCTGTCGTAGAACTTATTTATAGGTATGCTGTACAAAGTATCATAATCTCTGGAAAGATTTACAGCAAATTAAAGCCATCAGAGTTCAGAAATCATAAAACTGATTTGACTCAAAAGGATATTCCATACAAGCCAATCAAAGGATTATAGCTGAGGCAGAGAAGTTGTACAGAGCAAGTGGTGTCAAACTTTTCTGGGGTGTGGGTGACATTTCAACCCCTTGACTCCCACTTTCCCCTCCTAATAGTCAGCACACAGAATATTTCACAACTAGATATCAGCCTTGTTTAACAGCAGCAATTGCTTTCTTTGAATAGAGGTGTTCAGAAACAATTTAATATAATTGTAGCTGGTTTTAATGTAAGATAGCAGCTGGAAATGCAGAGGAACCTGTGCTTTGCTAGGCAGTTCTCTATGGGCCTCCAGCAAGTGCTTCATGAGTCACTAATGGTGCATGGTCTACAGTTGGGAGCTATTGATTTGAAGAAAGATGAAGTAAACAGATAGACCTTGTAGTATGTGGTGAAGGTCACTAAACATAAGAAACAAAATTTTCCCTACAGCAATGGAGCATTTGGTATCCTGAAAGTTAAAAAAAATAATATAAAATAAAATTGGGATGTTTGGGATACTATATTTAGAGTAAAGGAAGAACACTGACAGAAAGAGTCTCAGTCTCAGACACACATCATCTGGAAAGTGTCAAAGGAAGGAATCTAGGCT
Source organism: Aramus guarauna (assembly GCA_013400195.1). Classification (NCBI taxonomy): domain Eukaryota; kingdom Metazoa; phylum Chordata; class Aves; order Gruiformes; family Aramidae; genus Aramus; species Aramus guarauna. Next base: position 144,371 of record VXBL01003885.1, read on the forward strand.
CTTTTTTAAAGAATGATAAGTTCTTTTAATGTAAGTAGTCTTTAAATCCTGACTCCTAGGGATCTAATATATTGTCCAAACTAAGACAAATGGAGTGGTGGACAGATAAGCCTTTTGTAATTGTAAATCTGCATCACAGAGGATAGTAGCCAAAAAAATGTGAAAGTATACTTCTAACCTTTTAAGGTGCAAAGAAGAAAAAAGAGTAGTCTGGCAGGAGAGTGCATAAAGCTGTGTCTGAATATGTTACCAGACCAGAAAAAGGAGGAAAACCACCAATTATTACAATCACTCAGAATTTAATACAAAGTCAAAAGAAGAAAGCACTTAGAAATGATTGATTTCCCAGCCTGCCATAATGTCTTTGGATATCAATATAACATTTGATGATACCAATGTTTGCCTCTTGTTCGTCTCATAGCTCTATAGATGTTAACTTGCAGGCAGCCTTGCTGGCACAAGAACATAATAGCATATAGGATTTTGGGTATATTGAGCACTGGATAATTTTGATGACTTCTAAAACCCTTCAGCCTAGAAGTGCTTTATTTTCAGACTCCACTATAATTAGTTACAAAGGTTATTTGAGTGAGACATGAGGCAAGGCTGGAAGGTTATTGTTAAATGAAATCAATTTCACCTACTTTTTCTCTTGCTCTCATATTTTCTTTTAAATCTATAGCAAAGAAATAGACTATTTCAGTCAGTCATTTACCAACAATGACTTGTTCAGTAGTTTCAACAATGCGTTCAGAAACAATGAAGGGATTCAGCTGATGCCAGCCTTTGGTCGAATGGTTCTCTGCATCTGTCAAGTTGCATCTCCACCTACATTACATATTCCAAGCATGGCCAGTTTCCACAGTTTGAAGGAAGACACTATTGACCTATATAAACTTCTTATGCTTTAACTGAAGTTTGAGCAGAGGCAGCACATCCTACCAGCTCTGTCCAGTCTCCCAGATCTGAACAGCCTCACGCATTACTGATACTCCATAGTTTGCAAGCTGAAAAGAAAAAGGATGTATCTCCAGAAAACCTGGTCTAGTTTTATAGTGCATGAATTCTAAAACGAAGGTCTTGAGAAACCACAGTGCATCCCATGATCTTAAGTGGAGTGGATGGAAGAAGCATTCCAGCAGAAGCAGATTAATGGAGTCTTGGTTTAAGAACCATGCTAGAGAACTGAATTTTGCTCAGGGATGCCACAGGTGTGGTAGCTACTAACAGAAAAGGGATTCCTCATCCACTTACTCTCCACGGACACACAATGCATGAATATCACAATTATTCATATTCCACATTCTGGAATGGTTATATCTTTGTGTTCATTTGCTTGAGTGAAACTTGGCAGATATAAACAAGACCTAACTTGAAATGGAGTTATGTGCACATGCATGCGCTTATACAGACAATGAGGAAAAACAGGATAGCTTTTAAAGCTGAAAAATTATGCCTTTAAAAATTGCTTAAGTCCTGACTAGAAAAGATAGCTGCCGAAAGCATATCAGTGATTAGTCTCTTGACCTTTCTTCAACCTGAAGTCATCAGCTATTGTTCGCCACTGATAATAATAATAACCTTTATTTTATGAGGTGACTGACAGACAATCCTTAGAGACCACAGTCTTTCACAAGAGCAACTTGCTTAAAAAAGAAATCATATTTAGTAGGTTTAATACAGTGAAATTAATTCAGAATTTTTACATCAAATATTAGAAACATTGTGTCTATTAGAAAAAAAAAAAAGGAACGTTCAAAATTACTTTTAAAGGAAAAAGCTGTAGCAGAGTCTTGGGGAGAGGAGCAGCAGACTAGTAAAATTTTTTCCCCTTTACCCCATTTTTTTCACTGAGAAGGTAGAAAGTTTCTCAAAATTTTCTTTTCCTTTGCTGCATTTTGAAAGGGGAAGAGGAAGGAAATCAGTGACTATGAACTGTCACAGGGAATATCTTATCTTTAACAATGGCCAGTCCTGAATCCTTAGATATGAATGCTATTATATTTCATTTAAGAGGAGGGGATTCTTCCTAATCACAGCCAGCAATCATCTCATGACCTGAAGCTGCAGTGGCTGCCCCCTTCACATTTTCATTCTTCCTAGTGTAATTGCATATGTTACTCTAGACCAAACTTGAAAGGAAGTCCCTTTAAGAGAAACCCCAGGAGCTGGGGTTGATAATACAGTAGGTGGCTCTCATTCCTCGGAGTCATTATTGAACCAATCAGACAATATAGCATTAGGGGTCACAACGCAACTAGCCATGTACTGTTCTGAATAAAATATAAAGCCAAAACCCTGAATAACTGTGGCCTTTAGACAGATTTTTTTTTTCAAGAGTGAAGGAGCTTGCTCCAGCAAGACCTAACCTGAGGTATTGTACTTTGCCTGCCTGTTAGTACAGTCAGTCCCTTTGCCTGTATTAGTAGTATATAGGAGGTCTATGTGTGCTTAAATACCATTCTTCTTCCCCAGTGGAAGGAGTTGCAATTTGCCAGTGGGATTTTCAGTTTGACGTTTTAAAACATTAAGACCATAATTTTCCTGGAGGGCTGCAGAGTATCTGTCCTTAAACCCAGTGTGCTTCCCACGTTCAGTGCATTTACCCCTATTATCTCCTAGAGAGCTGTGGAACGGAAGAGCCAGCATGAATACTGGGAAGATCAGGGACTGTTTAGAGACTAATCTGAGGGAATGTCTCCTTTACCTAGCAACAATTGTATCTCAGGCTAAAGGCTTTGAAATGTATTTAACCAGTAAGCAGCTAAAATGAAATTATTAGGTCTCAAGGCATTCTTAGGCATTAGCCAATTTTAGTGAAATATTACTTGATCAAAGTTGGGATTTTAAAGGGCTCGAAGAACCTGATAACCAAATCGCACTGATTTATTTTTCAAAAAAATTAAAAATCCAGTCTGAATTTTTAATTTGGATTTGAGGTCAGGAGGAAAATATCTACCAGCTGAACAGGCTAAACATAACACAGCCATGTTTGAGGTGTACAAAGTATCTTGACGTATATGAGTGCTGTAAAGATGTCAGCATTGTGATCCTTAACCCACATAACCAGAGAAGGATTCAAAAGTGAAATGTTTCTATCACATGGCTTATATCAGTCTCCATAGGCTAGGACAGATCTGGTGGCTACTGGACAGACCCTCACCACTCAGGGAACTCTGTCACTGGCTTTCTGCAAGTGGTGCCTCACCTTCCTTATGTGCGAAAATGAAGGTATTTTTACTTGAAAGTTATTTTGAGAGCTACTAATGAAAGGACTGGACAATTTTTATTTTGTTTTGTTTATGTGGTTTTTACTACTATCTAAACAGAACCACTTTTCATTCATATACTATTTACTTTGAAGAGTCAGTATCTTTTTCTAGCTATGGATGATACCAAAATATCAGGCATCCAACTTGAAACATTCTGTAATGTAGCAAAAATCCATTTAAAATCATTTTTAATGTTACTAAAATATACTACTCATATTTTTTTTCCACCTCCTAAGTTTTGAATACACATGGGAACTTGAGAGATAGGATCTAAATTGAGTGGATCAGCAAAGTGTACTAGAGTCAATGAAGTTATGCGAGTTTACATTATCTAAGGGAATGGCCCAAAGTGATAAGGGTTACTAGGAGAAAAGCTACAAACACCACCCCCATCCCCCTTGAAACACATATTTTTAAAACTGCTGTAAAATATTATTGTTTCTGCTAAATATGTAATATATAAAGGATACATCAAATTTTCATGCTTGTATAAAGATTATAAAGTTTTAAATGCCTTTGCCAGTCAGACTTAATCTAGCCAGCTCAAAGACAAGCTGTTACAATTGTATAGTGCGCAGCACATTTACATGCGTCTCTATGTGTGTTTTTGCATGTATGTGAACAAGAGAGAGAAATGCATTTACAACTGTAGAAAGCCAGTAATTAGGCAAATTAAAGTATACTTTTTTTCATCAAAACCTCAGATATTTTCTTTTGCCTTTTGTTGTTTATGGGAAATAATCCTTTCTCTAACACTACCCACAACGGATTTTGCGAATTTTGTGGCTTATGTTGACTGTTTTGCAATTTATACTAGTGTGTAAAATATTCCCAGCACATACACTTAATCAAAACAAGCCCAATTAAGCCCAGTACTCCAGATTCCACCTCATTAGCTTTCTGTTCCTAAAATATAACAGATGTGATTGCTGCGGGCCATGAGTTAAAGACGAATTTTTCAGCTAAGCACTTACAATACAACCTAAAGTTATATGAAGATTTAATTATTACTTTCATTTTCATGGCTTCCTGTAAAAGCTCATTTTTCACTTAATAGCAATGGTATTCCACTACTGCACTTTACCCACGGTTATAGAAAAAAGTATCTAAATGAGGAAGAAGGGAGAGGTCAGGGGTCCTACTTTTACTCGACCTCACATATTGGATGGGTGACTTCACAAACTTGCATATCCTTTCAAAACTACTGGAATTCAGAAAGGAGTCAGGATCTCAGCTTGCAGAATATCACTTCTTCCTAAAAAACTCTGCACAACTGTGTGAATGATTTTGCAGCTGTTTCCTTGGCATGCTTCAGAAAGATCTGATGGCTTAGCGTACCAGCAATAGCTGGCTAGTACTCCCCTCAAGTAATTCTTGGTACTCCTTAGCTGGATTTTAACTGTTTAGAAGTACCAGCTTTCATTTAATATCCAATATAAGGTAAAATATTATCCTTTTTCAGTAGTTAAAAGGTCAAAGCGGATTACTGTAGGACTGATAGCAGGGCTATGAAGGGAAGCACTGCCAATTGTTACTAGCTGTATTTCTTTGTCAATGCCCCAGTGTCAAGCTGCTGAATCTGTCCCATACTTCGTCCTTTTTATGAGAGCTCAAGTGTCTGGTGGATCAAGAATAATCTCTGGCCAAACCAAAGCAATTCCAAGAATAATCCAAATGCCATGGTCTGACTTGTCTACGGCACAATTCACCACAGAGATTTCCAAATTAGCTTGCAGCTTCCAATAAATGAAACTTCTTTATAGATTCTGTACTGATGCATTACTCACAACATCTTCTCTTCTACTTTCCCAGAAGACTGAAGAGTCAACCCCACGTAGTCAGGACCCACTTTCTCAACCTATTCAGTGAGTGGGGGTTTTGGTTACATTGGGTGAGCCAACAAGACGGCTCTCCCAGGGTCTATGCAGCACAAGATCTGTTCCAGTGTCTAAGCATCCTGGTTCAATGAAGCCAACCGTACATAAAATTGTGAACATAATACACATTTAATCTTGCAAAATGGGTATAAAACAGTCCCATTAATAGCAGTAGAAATATCAGAGGCCCTAAAAAGGCCTTAAATTATTACATGAGGTGCAAGGCAGGACTAACGATTAAAATTACACAAATGACCTGATTCACCACTCTTGCCGCATTTCTGTGTTGGATGATTTTTTAAAAGTCTGTGGTTGCTCTCTCAGCAGGGTGGGTATCTGAGATAGCTTAATTGAAGTCAATGAAGCTGCACATTGACATAAAACTAGTCTACTTAATAGGAGGTTAATGCTCAGAAGAAAAGAGAAGCCAAGCTTTTTCTTGAAAGATTTTCTCATGGTTAAGATCTTCTCTTGTTTGTACTTTCCCACTGCATTATTCTTTCTTTTCTCCTCCCCAAAAGATTCACAAAAAAAAATGAGCATGTTTCCTTTGTGGTTTACACTGAAAAGAAGACATAGCTTTTCTGTTTGTTAAAATGTGGAAGGAGATAAATAATGAAAATTTCTAGTGATTAGTCCCCAAGGTCTTTATTTATGGATCCCTGGCACAGATACACTTCAGATAATAGACCAATTTAATATTTATGATGTGCTAGGTTTCTCTAAATATACAAATTTGGCAATTATCATGGGAGTTATCCCTTATTTATCTACTTTTGACTTTTAATTATTAGGATTGCCATTTAATCATTAACAATCTCCCCTTCCAAAAAACACCCTACCTGCTCCTTCTTTGATGAATGTGTCCCCATTGTGTCACTACTCCCGTTAGAAGGTCTGTCTTAGTTATTCCAATGACAAGCTTTCATATAAAAATACCAGATCTACAGAAACAGTCTCTTGAAGCAAAATCTCACACTAACCGGGCACCCTGCTAAACTGCTAGGCACCCATCAGCCTTTAGCAGACCAGGCATTAGAGGACTCGCTAAGGTGACGAGTGACCCTTCAAATTTTAGTACCTTTTTTTAAAAAAAAAAAAAGAAAAAAAAAAGGAAAATATTACGTGTGTGAGTGGATAGGGGAGGAGGAAGCCTGACATAACTTGTTTAATTAAACATAATAATATTCAATGTAAAGATTATCCCTTTTTTCTTCGACAATATAAAATAGTGTCACAGAAATTATACCTTTGTTAAAAAGTTCTCTCTAACATTAATCAAGTCACTTCCATAGAGAGATGAAACTACAAGCTCTAACACGCTAACATTCAGCAATGTGTTAGTAATAGCATCATTAACACATACCATATATAGCTGCATGGAGTATCTTATACTGAGCTAGTGCCAAGTCCCAGTTTGTCAGGTTGGGACAAGGGAATGGCAAAACAATTTCATTCACTCCACTGGCTAATTAAGATGGAGCTTAAAGCATGGAAGCTGAGAACCTTAGCAGGTCTGCTGTGCCATTCCTCCAGGGTGACTTGTAGGGAATAGTAAAAATACTTGATATAGTCACTGTTGCATGTTAAATGATTGTCAGGGAAGTGTAAGTGGTTCAGGTAGAATCAGTAAAGGGTGAACACTGCCATCATTGTGCAGTATTCACTCCTCCCTCTGCACTCATTCCTGGTCTCGTGTTTGCCCATGTTGCTGTAAAAGAATAGGTTTTTTAATACAGAGGCTCTTGACATTTACTTTAAAACCAAATTGTCTTCCTACAATGTGCTGTTACCTGGTGCATATTATACAACTTTGCCCTGAGAATGTGATGGGGGATTAGACCCGTTCATTTATTTAGGTTTCCTAGCAATTTCCATTAGGAAGGAATCTTGTGGTCTTTTCATTTGAGGAACTCTCTCACCACCCATTTTTACAGGAGTTCTTAGTAAATGAATGAATGCTGTGTTCAGCTTCTCGTGCACTTGGCTTACCAGGTTATTTTTTAACCTTACACTGATATAATTATTCTATCCTGAAATCTGCTCTTTAGAATGAAATTATAATACATTTTAGCCGACTGCGTGTTTTTCTAATACCTGCAGCAAGCTTGTCATAACAGCAGCACTATCTAACTAGGTAGGTCCCAGCTCTGCATGCAAGACCTCAGTGTGCTGATGTGAAGGACATCTGCAAACTATCGTATGTTCAATCATAAAGAGAGAAGCAGATCTGCATAGTGATACTGCAGTTGCCCCTGTACCAGGCAGGTCTTAATCAATCCCCTTGCTAAGCCCATACCTGGTTGCTGCTTGGCACTATGTCCCTCAGTTAAGAAAGTATTTGAGGTATGCTCTTTTCTGATATTTCCCCCTTAATAGTAGCTAATTTTTGATGCTTAGCATCTGGCATTTGATGGCCAGATCAAAAGGACAGATCCTAAGCTGATGCAAATTGGCCAAGCAGCACTGTCAGCAGGGATACTGGATTTATAACAGCTGAGTATTCAGCCTATTGGTAGTTCAGTATGAGTTATCAGGCTGAGGGTATGGAAGTAATAACCAAAGCTCCCAAGTAACAGTCTTTCACAAAGTCATCATACATTTTTCAGAACCTGAAAATTCACAAATTTGTTAGTATTTTTGGACCAGTTCCCACTTCAGCTCAGATTTCATATTACTTGTATTTTAGTTCTTTATAAAAATGAAATGCACTTCATCTCAGTCTGTACACTCAATAAAATAAATCTAAAAGCCAGAACTGTCTTAGCATCAAAAAGAGTTATTCTGCTATAAAGCAGTAATCTATCTCTCAGTTTTTGGGATTTAAGTAGAATGAAAAGAAGTTACATTTCAAAATGGGATGGACAATGTTAAGAATAGATTGTTGAGAACAATCTGGCAATAGGAAAGGAGTGAATAGGCTGACCCGTCAGCTTCCCTTCCATCTCCAGCTGTTACGATTCTCCTAGTGCCGAGAACACATTATTTACTAGCTTCAGAGATGAAACTGATTGCTTTGTTCTTTGGCACATCTGTAATGCAGCAAACAAAACATATATATTTGTATGTATGAGATTTACATTAGAGACAGACAAAAGCAACTAGAGGGTGGATTCTTGCTCTCAATTAGAGGTACCATTTGCACAGAAGGAGGTAACCTGTTGGATGTGCATTGAAGTAAAATAAAAAGATTGCGTGAAGAAAAAGCAGATGATATGATTGTAGTTTAACAGAAACGAAGAAAAGACTCAAACAAAATGAAATTATAGGAATGGAGAACAGAGGTGGGTTTGATACTGCAGAGGATAGGCAGGTGTTTAGATTAAGAAAGTGTCATTATCATGACATTGTGGAAGCTGAATAGGAAAAGTGACTCATGCTACCAACTTCTGAATCACTTGATCAAGTAGGAGCCATAATTATTGCTGGAAAAGTACTGATAAAAAAAAAAAAAAGGTCTTGAAAATAACAATTTTCTGTAAGATGGAGAAAGCAAACAAAGTATAACATTATCACAAATTAGACCATCTTCATTAGACACTGAAGCAGCAAGAAATATAAAAGTCAGACATTAGAAGACATCACAGACGGGATCCAAACTAATGCTTAGATGCCTGAACACTTCAGTATTGCAGCACCCACTGTTAATGACATGGCACTGTGACATCCAGCACCGCAGGTGGGCATGCAGGTGAATAGGGGCAGTGAATAGGGGCATTCAACAACCTCAAAATAATGTCCAGTACACTCTGTACAGAGACAACACAAAGATACTCATCACTAGTCAGTTGGAAAATACCAGTTTCTGCTCCCAGGGACATTTCTGTGGTCAAAATTAAGCAATGACTGGAAATAAAAAAAATTCCTTGTAGTAAGTCACCTTTCTCTGAGGCTGCAGTACCCAGCACTGAGGTGCAGAGTTACACCACTGTCCTCTTTCTTTTTTCAGGCCAGGGAAACTTGAAATCTTTTACATGCTGACAGAGCTGCAAAAGGGAAAATAGAGCAAATTTTATGAGCATAACACATTCCAGTGGGACACAGGTAATACCCTTCTTCAGGCAGAAAAAAGAATTGAACCAGGGTCACCTGCTTAATGACTGCCTGCTTTACAAATCCTAGGCTGCCGTGTAGCAGCAGATGGAGCACTGATCTGATTACAGGGGCTGGCCAGCAGCGGGGACACTTCTATTGCTTAAACAGAAATATACACACCTGGATGAACATCTGGAAATGCTGAGCAAATGTACAAAACCATCTAATTCAAGGAGGCCCTGTTGAAGGAAACCTAGATCTCTGAAAACAGACATCAACTCTTTCTGTACTATTTTCAAAAAAAGGTTAACACTTGCAATTCCATTTTGTGCAGACCTCAATCCTTTCAGAAGATGTTTAGAGGTGCTCGTCAAGTGGCTGGTGAACATACACATTCAGAAAATGTGTAGGCAGAGAAAAATTCAGTTTCTGCCATACCCTGGGTTGCTTGGATGAGCCTAAGTGGAAGTACTTCTGCAGATTTGAAGACCTCAAGCATTATAGGAATATGAAGGACACAAACTGAAGTGTCTGGGGTTTATGAGCCTATACAGAGAGGTAACAGCCAAGCGTGAGGAGCGGGGGTGCTAAGTGGACTCTTTTCTGCTGCCACATTTGGCACATTGCTGTGCTTCTCATCATGAGAAGACAAGAAGGAACAGGAAGCTTCAGTAAAGCCTGTTCCTTCTTCCAGTCTTCCCTTTCTCATCTTCCTCTTGCAGCAAGAGACAGGCTTCAGTGTTGAAGGAGAAGCAGAAAGCTGCTCAGGCTGCATTTGTTGCTCAAATTGTTGTGCCCTGGGGAAAAGCTAACAGGACAGATGGAAGGGTCCTTGAGACTGGAGCTCATCTGGAGGCGGTCTGTTTGACTGACCACACTGACCTGCAGGCTAAAGCCTGCAACACATCTCCCATTCTCACCAGAGAGTTGCCTAAAGGAATAAAGATAGTGGGTAAATACAATTTAGTTTTGATTAAAAAATGGAAAAGGGAAAAAATAAATAAATCTGTGCTTAACTGAATCAATATAGATACTCAGGATTTGATTTCACAGCAAAGTAGCTTCATCAGCTACTTGTGCTAAAGGTTAATTAAGATTATATTTGTCAATATACAAATACGGGTATATATATTTCTGGGAATTTTCTCCAACCGTAAGATTACATATGCTAGTAACTATTCCTGAAATAATGCTTTAGTATGTTTGGGTACACATTTCTTAGTCCTTATTACCACATTATATTAGACAGTGTGATCCTAACTATGAATCAAGACAGTCTCATATATAATCAGAAAATATGCCAAAAGAATCTCAGTCCAGCATTCATGAAGATAAATGCAGTTGTCTCTAATTAATTCTATGAAACAGGTTTAGCAGGATTCCAGATCCTCCAGAATGTATAGCTTGATATAAAAATAGGAATCTCCTGATGAATTTGTGTGTATGGCAGGATAAACAGAATGTTCCCTTCTGCCTCTAAAAATGTAATATTTCCCATTCTTATTTCCTTGTGAAACTCTGGAGCATAACTTAAACTTGAGGATGATCAGTCTCAATTAAAAATTAATTGATAGGTGGGTATTGTTTTCTGTGTTAACATTTCAGGTGTTAGTGAAATTTCTTCAGGATTCAATCAACATATTGATAATAACAGCATACACAGGGAAACAATACATGCAGAATATACAACATAAATCCAGAATGCCTCTAGAGGAAACACAAAATTATTTTATCTTTTATTGTGGAACATTTTGCCATCATTACCTTTTCTGTTTGCAGGTACAGAAAAATAGAGACACTGAACTCTTCACAATACACGCAAAAAGAAAAACATCTCGAATTTTATTTCATGTAGGAAAATGGAATGGTCTGTTCTTTCTATTTATTTTTATGAAGTGCAGAATGATAAGGCCATACTTTTAACCCTATGCCATAATGAATCAATAAAGGATGTGCAATGAAATAAATGGAAGGCAAAAGTACAGCAAAAATTGTGAAAGTGAATACTTTTCACAGCATGCTGTCATCCCTTGGAATTAACTCCAGCAGGAGATTATTAAGTCAAATATCGTTGAAAGATTTTTAAAGGGCTGAATAATTTTATGAGTAATAACAACAATATGAATGTTAAAGTAATCTATTAGTATGCTTCCAAGGGTAAATTGATAGCTGCAGGGGTCAAGAAGATATCCCCTTCTCTACCTTCCTTTCCACACAACTGGCTAAGGGCATTCAGGGCTTTTCTTCTACTTCCCCTCAAGCATCACACATTGGTCGCTTCTGAAGGCAGCAAAAATGCAAGACTCAACAAATGAGAAGGAACATAGGATTTGTCTGATCCAGTATGACAAATCCTATGCTCCTTCTCATCATCATTATCATCATCTGAACATATTTTACCTCCAGCATAAAAAGAGATTGCTCTTCTGTGTTCACCACCCCTGTGTGTGCAGCATAGGTACTTGGAAGTCTGCTGTTCTAAGTCACTTAGCATTTTATTTCTCACATATCATTTACACTTCCTTCTTGGACTCTAGCTCTTCTTTTATTCACTTAGTAGGTTTCACGAAGTTTCCAAGCTCAGGCTCTGAAGAAAGCTAAGAAGGGGAAGGGAATAAAAAACAAACAAACAAACAAAAACCAACAACAACATCAAAACTCCAAACAATAAAACACACAAAAAAAGCCCTTGATACAATTTTTCTGCTCTTGTCACCGTCAGTTTGCCCCAAAAGGAGGAGAATGACAATGCCTGTCACACTCTTCTCACTTTGCTTTTTAGATTTTCATAGTGACCAGCAGGAATATCAGGTAGGGAGACACAGGAACAAATCTTCATCCCGTGTAAATTTCTGTTGGTTGCACTGGCCTCAACAGTTGTCCTGTGATACTTTTTTGAGATATTTTAAAAATCTTTCAAACCTTTGCTGAATGTTTCATTTGTTAAAATTCTATGAATGCTTTACAGGGAGTCAATAAAGAATTTAGATTTTTCATTAAGTAAATCATCTCTCAATCACTTTTAAAGAGAAGTCTGATATGACATATCTTTGGGGTCTGCCCGTCACATAGTCATTGTGGGGTGTAAGGTGCCATATAATTAATTGACTGAGAGTTTTGTGACCTACAATATCTAATGGACGTTTTAAAAAGTAATGATTCAAAACCCAAGAGCAAAATAATGGCCAGGGATTTATTATTGTTGTTGCTATTATTCATTGCAATTGCAAAATTCACAATACAACAATGCAGTAACCTGTACTAACACCATTGAAAATGACAGCATTACAAAAGTCTCGGCTAATGGCTCCTCCTTTTACATAATTTGTTCTCAAAAAGTTTGTGAAGAATTGCAGATTCTAAATTCATGCCTAAACATTGCACTTGAGCTTGTCTGTGGATGACATTAGCAGTTTTTCAATATAGCCATCATGCCATATATAAACAGCTGAAAGATATATTTCAAATACAGAATATGTATTTAAGGCAAGATTCACAGAATCTGCTGATGTATCTCTGAATTGCAGATCAGAATTCTTAAAAATTGAATACTTGGCCCCAGCTGGAGCTCCTGGTTAGTTATCTAGGCTCCCTCTAAGCTAATGGGCAATTTAATGTTTCTGAAGAGACCTGAACAGAAATCACATACAGATAACTATGCATCTGACCTCTAGTTCTCTATAGGGCAGGAATGACTGGAGGCTGCATCTGTAATGTTCATATTTTCTTAAAAATAAATGCTTAGCTGGGGAGGTCTCAAACTCTTCAAAACTTCATCAGAAGTGGGGAAGTAACCAACTTCCATATAACCATTTATTAGCCATATAGTAAATGCACGAGGCATTTTTACTCTGGGGTTTATTGGTACCAACATTTGGGAAGGAGGAAGTAGATTTGGGTTCCGGTCCTTGCTCTCAGAAATCATTAGTATTCTCTGAGTAACAGCTACCTGTGACTTCCTCAACCAAGTGCTCTATTCTAAAGTTAATTTATCATCCTCAGAAGATGGAAACGGAAATCAGATCTCCAACCTGTAAGGAAAATGCTCTGACCAAAAGACTGTTTTGACATTGTGGATAATATAAGTAGTTACAAAAGTTTTCTGCAAAACTTGAAACTAACTGGTGATTTTTAGGTGCCTTTTGGAACAAGGTCTTTCTTGGTTATTGTTTTTGGACTCGTCTGTCTTAAGCAGTACTTTTAGCTTTGCCTCAAGTAAGACTTCAAGGCTGGACTCTGACACTTGTCCTAATGAACCAAGTGGTGCTTACAATCATGCTTACTAAGAAGTGGCAATATATGAACCTTAAAAGATTATTTTCCACATATCAGATATTGCTCTATTTGACAACCTCAAATGCCTTCAGTGTATATATTCAGTAACATTAAGCTTTATATCTCACAAAACAGAATATTTACAACAAAGAAATAACTGATTCAGAAAAGTATAAAACACCTTCAAGAGATTTATACTCAAACTGATTTTTACAAAAGTTTATTTTGTTTCTATACCAATGTAATAGGTGTTTGAGCAAGAAGACAAATACTTTTGTCCTTTTTTTTTTTAATACATTGAGCTAAATATTTCTGATAAGGTAATGAAATATCCTTTTCTTCAGTGATCTGAAGGGGAATATTAAACAGATCAAGGTTTAATGCTAGAGTTCTTGAGAAAAGGAATATCAGCAGTAGGGATGCAGGTTGAAATCCACACAGCATATTTCAGTTTTGTGTCCTTCTACCACTGTGGATTTCAGTTGTGGTTCACCAGTGTGAAGCTAGAGTAGGACACTGAGGACAACTGAGTCCCAAATAACTCCAAGAGTTTGTGTTTATTTGAAAGCAAACAAATTTTCATTCATTAAGGTACTGCTTGGGGGTGGAGGGGGGGTGGGTGTTGGGGTTTGTTTGTTTGTGGTTTTTGTTTGGTTTTGTTTTTTTGCAGGGTTTTTTTATTATTATTTTATTTTTATTTTACAGTTGCAGCATCTTTTAAGTTGCAAATAAATTACTTCCAATTAAAGAGGATGGATGCAAAGTCAAATCTCAGTCTCTCAGGGCAAATCTCACTTAGCACCCTTAATTCTTTCTGCTGGATTCAAAGCTCCATGTCACCAAGAGATATTCACTGCCTTCTACAAGCTTTGAATAAATCCTGTCATGAGTTAAGGTGGCTGTTTAGTGACCCACGCTGAATTCAACTTTCCTCTGAAGTGCAAAATATTCCCTATTGTTAGAAACTTACCTGTTCTATGCAAGAATAAGATGAGTAACTGTACACCTGGAATAACACTGAAATCCTCTTTCTACTTTTTCTCTAGGAGTCCTGGAAGTTTTGCTTACCCCGTATAGCACCATTCAATACAAATGTCTTGTGGAAAACCAAAGCCACAGATCTATTTCTAACAGTAAATCAGACATTTGGACAAAATGATCAAATTGTAGGCAATCCATAAAAAGAAAAGAGAGTTTTGCTATTTTATGTGTAAAGACTGTTCACAATGAATATTAGGTAAAGAACTTTAAATATGCTATAAACCTCATAAATGAGAGCAATAAAATATTCCAGTGTGTGTTAAGTTTTTTCCTGCTTTAAGAATGACCTTCTTGGCCTTTCAAAAATTAGAGTTGTTTCTTCTTCTACTTCACATTATATCACTGAATGGGTCAAAACTTTAGCTATAGCAATTATGCATTCCACCTCATTACATCAAATAAAAACCGCTCACTCTAAATTATCCCTGAATGCTGCTGGCTTACCACCACATCAGACTGACGCAGAAGCCCTGATTCCCTATATCTCTTTGTTACCTTCAAACTTCTCATCACTCTTCAGATTCAATTTCAACTGGTAAAAAGCCTTTTAGTGTTTACTACACTTAGCTGCTATACTTTTATTATTTAAAAGCTGGCTTTTTTCACATATTTCAGTAGAATGTTTTTGTAGATATGCAATAAGCCATTATGTACAGCATAGAAAATAATAGAAGATGCTTAGTCTTTTAAAAATGCTTCTTAGTTTACTTTGGTGTAGAAAGTTAACCAATGTTTATATTCTATCCACATAAATTGCAGTTAGTAAAAGCTTGTGTAAAACTCTTCTGACAAAGGGCAGTATCCAGCTTGGCTGCTCTAGGAACCAACAGACCTACCAAGAGACAGAAGAATGTATTATCAGAACAATCAAGAAATAAAATCATGACATAAGCTACTGACAAATGTTGATTTCTTCCAAGCATATTCAGCTTGGAACAAATGGTCACTGAAAATACTCATTTTTCCTAGGCATATCTCTGTCACCTTATCATTCTCAACTCCAACATTATTCACCCTTTTGGAGTGACTTCAATGTAGACTGTGAGTCTATGTTAAGTATCATTTACAAAGTGCCAGAGGCGACTGTGCTCTGACCAGGACTACCTGTGCTGGAAAACTTGTCAAGAGGAGCAGTATTTTTGTGGCAATCCTGAGAGAATCCCAGCTTATTCAGCTGCAGCTCTTTCCAGATCAGTAAATAAAGTCTATTCATCAAAAGCTGCATCTATATTAGCTTTTGAGATGGAGCAATAATGTAGTTCTGAAACAAAACTCCAGTGACCACATTTATTGCATGTTATTTCCATTTCAGAGAGGACTTGGTGTACATGAACAAATGTCCTTTCTGAGGAAATGCTTCAGGTGCATTACAAATGTATTTCAGCCCCTAATGGGGACATAAAAGCCCAAACCAATCACTGGTACCTCAGGCAGATTTGAACCAAAGTTTGTGGACATTTTGTACAAGGGCTCAAACTAAATCTAGTCCAACACTTATATATGCTGGAATCTCATGTGATGCATATGTAAGGCCTTTAGCCTTAGTTGTTTTGATCTAGCGACCTTCTATTGCACTATATTGCTAGCTAAATCAGACGTAGTCAACAACATTTAAATGCCCTAATCTTCACTCTCCCACACCTCCAGGGCAACAGAACACCATTTGTGTGAATTAACAATCCAGGAATAACTTCAGCAGAAACACACATCTTCCTTGCTACCTTCCCAGTAGTCATCATGGAAGGTACAGCAGGCGCAGGACCACTTTATTCATTCACAAACACCAACAACAAATACAAAGGGACTCATTGCTCATTAAGCTTAACTATATTTTTTAATAAAAGAATAAAATGAGGACTATCCAAGTTACAACATAGTATTCTACTCATATAACATCAAGGGACTGCCTGAAACAGCCTCAGTAATACTTTTGTGGTAGTGCTATTCCAGATGTTTTCCATTGCCTATCACAAAAGCAGGAGAAAAAAATCTAAGTTATTTCTCTGGATGTCTGGATGTTCAAACACTCAATTTTAGCTCCTCTGAGAGCAAGGGGTGCACAGAATCCAAAAACATCTGCCCAGCCTCCCAATACAATGCATGAGCAGAGCAGGACAGCTAATAGTAAAATAATGGAAACTGTCAAGTTGAGTGGTGCCTAAATTAGATAAGGGGGAACCACAAGGAGAGAGCAAAGAGGAATCCTAATGCCCACATCTCAAAAATAATTCCAAACCAGGCACAGCAGGAAGTTAACAAGTGTCTTTTACTCAGGAGAGTCTCTTAATCAATAAAGTGTATATAAAACATGAGGAACACCATCTATCCAGCCCTAGAACAAGCAGTCTCAGCTTGTCTTGTGTACAAGTCCTAATCTTCAGTATACCTTCTGAAATCATATGCAGGATAAAGCCTTTAGAGAAGATGGTCAAAGTGGGATTTCCATATCGAACAGCTCAATGGTACCTGAGTGATTTTTGCATCTGCTCAGGTTCTTATAGGACTCTGAATGTCATTTCCCACCAGATGGTCTGTCCTGAAGAACCTGATTTCATTGCCAAGTTCAGAGTGATTGTATATGGTCATGATTCATGGATTTCTTCTCTTCAAGTTGGAAAAGGGATTTCGTCATGGGTGAGGTACATCTACTTATATCCATGTCATTATGGGACCACCATAATTTAAGTTACACTCTCCAGAGGCCTTGCCTCTGTGTGAGAATGGAAAATGCATGAATGGTGTGAAGCTGGTATTGCTCTGATAGCGTTCATGATCCAGCACAGCTGACTGCTCTCTCAGTGTCAGATCAATTTCTGGGGTCACCAGACTTTTGAACCAGCCCTTATTTTGGAAGCTTTTGTGTCCTCAAAAATGTGAAAATTCTGACAAAACTGATCATCCATGCTTCTGTCAAGAACACCTGGATTTATTCTTATTATTGGCACTGAACTTAGGCAGGCAGAATGCATACCTCAGTGATGGACATTACAGCTACATGGTGAGGCAGAGTTTAGAGCCACTGTCTCTCAGCTGAGTAAACTTTTATTGCACATGCGAAAGAATCAGTTTTGCTGAGGGCTGTTTTGGAATTACCCCATTTTCTTCATGAAGACCTCATTTCTTCACCTAATCCTAGTTTAAAGAAATTACTGAGTAGGGAAACAATTAGGACTTAGTGCTATCATTTTTCAGCTGTTCCAAATCCAGCAGTTGCAACTTTTGCAGACATTGAGAAAGAACTTAAAGAACAAGTGATGCAATATGAATGGTAGATTGAATTGCTATTCTTATTATTACCATTATTATTGTTATTATATGTAAAAAAATAAGAGAGGAAAATATAAATATACTGTTAGGGTTTTTTTAAACTCACTAAAATGTAGGTATAATGGTATAATGCAGTGAGCTTTTCTGTAAATTATTGGTTTTGAATGATGGCTTTTTCCATCCATAAAAAGAAAAAAAAATGTCAACATGGAACATATTTTTAAATAAACAAGAAATTAATTTGAAGACATTTGCACTTCTTGCTCTGTGACATGACAACTGCATGTTGTTATAGTGACACATATCAAATAAGGAGTTCAGAAAAATAATGGAATAACATGGAGCCTGCAGCTTCAGGAGATTTGGTCTTACAACAAATTTGTTTTGAAGAATAATTTTTTATTTGGTGAATATGTAATGTCTGGTTGCATACATAAAGCTGAAAGTCCAAGCCTTCTCTGCTTCCACACCATGTTAGGTAAAAATATTGCCATTGTGCATGAGTTCAGGACTGGAAAGGATCTGCTGGTTTGGCAGAACCCCCCTGGAAGGGTGATAGTCAGGGAGATTGGTCCCACCAATCTTAACAGTATTTTGTTGTATTGTCTCTATTGTCGTTGTCAAACAGTAAATTAGGATAAAGGACTACCAGGAAAGATAGATAAAAATCTGAAAATCATATAATTAAAATTTAGGTGGGATAAAGATTATGTGGAATGAGACTTGAAAACTTATCTTAGTAGCAAATGATGCATATTTTTGTGGAGGGACAGTTTTGTAATCAGATGCACCCTGTAATGAATTCCCATGTTAGTCAGCACTGTAATACAAGGAGTAAAAAAAAATTAAAAATTGCAATAAGAACCAAAAAACCTCTAGATATATCTGAACATTTAAAAATATTCAGAAGGAGAAACAAGGTGTTTAACAAGAAAATATACACTTTCATTTTAAGACTTTCTGGTTAAATGTGATTTCTTCATATTCCCAAGTAGGAGGAATAGAATTGTTGATTTCACCTTCTTTTTTTTCTTAGTTATAACTAAAAGGTCACAGCTATAAAAGTAAGGGGAATATAACTGAACCAAACTACTTTTGCCTGGAATCATTTATTAAAGAAAAGATTTATCACACACTTCCCCCCGATGTATGGTATTAGAGAATAATTTTTGAACTAATCTAATTAAAGTCAATTTTGGGATAGTGGTACTCTCTAATTGTTTCTGAGACAGACGCATTAGCAACAGAGAGTGTTATGTTGTCATAGTAACAGGCCTACCATAATGACTTCAGAAATAGAATTGAATTATGTCACAATGGTGGTGTGGGGACAGCTGTTTCTGTGCAAGTTTGGTTGGGAGGGACAGAGACGTGTGTTGGCTGCAATGAAACCATGTGATGGTTTGTGGATCCCAACTTTAGGTGCACCTAAAGAGCCCAGCCCCCTCTGTAGGTGTTTTGATGCTTGGCTAAGTAAAATTATTTTTATTATCGTTATTTCACACTTACTATTCTGCAGTTTGTGTAAAATCGTTTCACGCACATTGAGCTTGGTACTTCACTCAGTGTTGTAACTGCACACAGTGACAGATCAGACGTATGGGTGAGGATCTCTGTATGCTCTCTTTTTCCTTAACATGATTAACAAATATAAGTAGGAGTTCACTGTGATCCTTCCGTAGTCCTCAACTACTGAAGCATAAACAAGAGACTTAAAACTACACCTGTCATATTAAAATTCAGGACAGTAATGTGCTTCATCCAATGGGCTGGCCTGTTGTGTGGAGTGTCTCAGGATGTTGTGTATGAAGATGTACTCCGTCTGCTTTCACATTAGCACTTGCACTGAGCAAGATGCATGACCTTACCTTCCTTTGTTTCCTTTCATTTTTTGCCAAGTTTTGCTGGCTCTCCATTATGAGTTCATGGTGTAGAAAAAGTGAACTCAGTGCAAGATAAAATAATTACCTGTTCATTAATTACATGCTATTAACTTGCCAACTTTGTTGTGACTTAGAAGGCAAATATCTGTCCAGATTGCAACACTTAAGTTCACAGCATGGCACAGCTCTCGTAAAGGTGATTCAGGGTAGCTTATAGAAAGCAGGACATCAGATGGTAAAGTTAATCTCCAAAACAGCTCCCTTAGTGCTAATGTAGGAAAGGCAAGTGAATGTAAGAGTCCAGATATTGTAGAGGCCAGAAACTATAAAGGAAACTTCATTCTGGCTCATACAACTCCATATCCAGGTGTCAAGCATGCAGTGAGTATTTCTAAATTTCGTGGGGATAGGAAAAAGAAAACAGAGTGAGAATGTAAAAAGAGAATAAGGTTAGCTATTTAAAAAAATAATACTAATGGTGAAATGTACATCTGAAATGTGTTTTAAACAGAGACAGAGACTTTTTAAAAACTAAAACCAGTAGCTCCATGAACAGCGAAAATCATAAATTATGATTTCCTATTGAGTTGTCTCTGGTGTTATCTAGGAAGATATGACTTCCACATAAAATTTATCCGATGGTTGAAGTTTTTGTAATGCAGTTCTTCCATATGTATTCCCTACTGTTTAATAAGGGCTGAGGTCATACTGCAGACAGCTGTACGTTCTCTCTCAAGTACTTAGCTGTCTGTTTTCACAATATGTCTAGGAACAGAGTATCTTTGAAATGACTGTGTCTGTGTCAAAGTTCATTGAACTTGGTGGACAGGTTAAAAAATTATGGACAAGCAAAGGGGACTCATAGGTAGACATACAATATGATCACTTAAATTTTATTTCTCTAAGAAACCTCACTGGGAAAAACAAGACAAAACAAAATGAACAAACAGAAAACCAATAGCTTGCTGGAGACATCTGAGAAACAGTGAGAGCATTTCCAAATAAAAGTATATCACAGGATTAACACTCTCAGGTTAATTTTAAGCAAATAGCATAAATTCAAACTCATTTGTTTTTGTAACAGAAAGCAATAGGCTGTTATAGTAATATAGCACATCTGATGACTTCATAGCACAGATGTCAGGACTGCAGCTGGGGAACACCTACTGTCACTGAGAGTTTGGTTTGAAGGGATAAGACAGTAATTTTTCCTCAGTTGATTGAATTCTGTTCTAAAGTCTGTTTTCTGACACTCTTTCGGATACTTCACTGTTCATCTGTCTGTCCTGATGACTCTGGCGTAAGTGAGAAGTTGTAGTGAGAGGGATCTCCTGTTCATAACTTGACATGGTGTATGGCAACTTTCCTTGCAAACCATTGGTGTTGGCGGGAAGGCAGCAGTTCTGACATGGGCATTAAAGCACTTGTATATGATGATACAGGAGGTTTTGGGGCACTTTGGCATATCCATAATACTGCTACTTCCTGACTGTGATACAAGACCAACAGATTGTGGATAAAGCAGAGAAAACTAGAGGACATCTGTATCTCACAGTAATTTTAATTATTTTATATATTTTAATTCCTCATTGGAAGAAAATCTGAATCATTAAACCATCTATCTGTAAATATAATTTTACAGAATGCTTATGGACATGCTCTATAATCTGTTTTGAGCCAGCTTAACTTTCCTTGGGTTATAGGAGACTCAGGCTCAAGTTTATATTTCCCATGATAGTAAGGTGTTCCTGGCTTTGTGAAATTGAAAACAGTATTCTGTGTGATTCTTTTTTTTTTTTTTTTTTCATGAGCAGTATCCAAAACACCACATTATAGTTTATCTCTCATCTCAAAAGCTTCACAGGCCAAAACAGAACTGAGCTCAGGAAGGAAATGGGGAATGATGATGAATATTTCCAATTACTGCACCTAAGTTTTGTGAAAGAGTCAGATGCATTTCTGTAGAATCGAGAGTTTAGTTTGAAACACTTGATAAATGCATCAAGTACAATCCATTTTTCTCTGTTAGAACAATCACACTGTTTAGACCACTGATAAGGTATTTGTCTGTTGGCAGCTGTCAACATGTACAACTAGTCAAATAAGCTCTGACAAAATAAAGTTACACAGAAACACGTAGTTCATTGAGCCCAACTGTCTCATTTCAAACATCTTGGGTTTAACAAGCTTTCACTGACTGCAGAGCTGGGTTTACAGGGAACCATTTTAATTCCTGGTAAATCTGCCATGGGGACATGGATCTCACAAACTATGAAATACTGAGTCAGATTCATACAGCTGCTCAAGAGCTAAGTCCTCTGCAACTGCCCAGTGGAAACGACAGTATCATCAGTTTAATGGTGGGGATTATTTGGGAAATTGAACAGGAACACCAATTGCCCTAAGCAACTACACTATCCAAGAGCTACCACTAGACATATAGGGAAAGCAAATGCTTTTGATTCAATGTGAAAAAGAAAGAAACTTCAACAGTTGCTTAAAATTTCCTGTAAATTAAAAGCCTTACTTTTTAGCAAGTTTTACACTTCGACTTGGCCTTGTTCCATTCCTAGCCCTCCCTAACATATACTATGCCTGAGAGGAGCCATCCACACAGAGTATTCATGCAGGGATGTCCAACTGAGCCAAGTTGTCTAAGCTGCCTTCTATCATAATCAGTGCTTCACAATAGATTGTATTTCCTTAGAGCTACACTCACCACTTCCTTATTCTTCCTCACTTTGATCAGAAGGATGTCAAGGATCACACAGTCCATCCTAATGACAGTTTACACAGTGTGGTCTGTACAGAATTCAAAAGAATGACATCTGTGAATTCTCTCATAGATTTGAACAAAACGTTATGGCTAAGTTTTATGACCACAGGAGTATTCCCAGAATCATTGTTGCTTATCTGCTTATCCTCCCTTTCTAAAACAGGAGCTATTGGGCTGGCTTGTACAAGTATTGAATTGTACTACTGTTGCTGATGGTTCAGCTGCATGATCTAAAGAAGTATGAACACAAATTCAAAATTCACCAGCTGTCAGAACTATCTGTTCTCAAAGCACAGTGGGAATATCCAGCCTCTAACTATATTATGTCCAAGAGTACAAGTCGAGAGAGCATATGTAGAACTGGAAGTAGTGTTCTGGAAGTAAGAAATATAATGTCTTTTCAAATTCAGATAATATTAAGATAAAATAGATTTACGGGATCTCCAACTAAAATAATACTGTGAAATACAATAAGATTAAAAATGTTTTAGTTATCCCAAAGTTGCCCAATTATAGACCAAAATTTGACTTATTCTTGTCCTTATAATAGAATGGTATAGATCAGAAAGTCATTAGTTGGAGACATACAAGTAAAATACAGCCAACATCATTGCTGTCCAGCCTCTCCAAAAGAGTTCCAACAATGGCAATGTCTTCGTAATGCTAAAGTTATTCTTATGCTCCTTCAGAGTTCATACATGTAGATATAAAAGCATGAACCACAACTATGTAGATTTTCTTAATAAAAAACAATGTAGTTTTTAAAAAAAGTGTTTATTTCTCAGACACAAGTCAGTTCAAATGAAAATACACTTCACAGAAAATGGTGGAGTCAGGACATACTCATAAACCAGTGAATGTAAGTCTTCTTTTATGGTTTTTGTCCCATCTTTCTGTGTCTATCTGTTGTCTCTCAGCTTACACTTTTCATAGTAGAGACAGGTTTGCTTCATTATTGATCCGCATGTATCCAGCACTGAGTGCAATGGGGTTCAGTCAACAAAAAAAAATTTTGAAGCACTGTGGTTAGACAAGTATATCTATAATAATACGTGAAGATGTATCATTTACGGAAATGAACAGGGAATGCAAAAGAAAATTATATAATTGAAATGCACCAGGGAAGGATGGATTTTACAACTATTGGTTAATGAGCTTAACAAATTTGCTCAGATTCCATCCACATAACATGCTAAGTAAAGGTAGAGCTAGGAGAATAGTAGAAGTAAGGACCATGTTCTTTAACTTTTTTCAGTTACACTGTAAGAAAAGATTGATAAATATGATCAGGTGTGGCAGAATTAAAAAGAAAAGAAATAAATATTTTAAAAATTAAGCTACTTGCCTTTATATTGTAAGACTCTTGAAAAATTAGAATCCTCAAAGAACAAAAAAGGTGGGAGTAAAAATTAGCATCCAGCAGTGCATATTTTCAATAGGCTGTGCCAAGACTATTCCACAGTGTATCATCAAGTAAATTCTAATTTTTTTTGGACTGATGTCTTGGTAAAATTGATGCAAACTTTGTACAAGATACATCTATGATATCTGAAATGTGAATTAAAATACTGGACAAGCTAGGTAAAGTGCTTATCAACAGCAACTCTTCAATGAATTCCTCTTTCTTAAATGCCAATTTCTATTGACTGAAAAACACAGATATGGAAAGAAGGCTATTTAACAACTAAAGAAAAGAGGCTGGCTTCACTTTTTTTAAAAAACATCTGATATTTTTATTAATTTGTTAAAAATTATTTAATCTATGTTTAATTTAATAAGGTGTTAAAAATAATTGCACAAGTATTGCAGAAGATGTAAATGGATAATGAGATGACAGCAGATAACTGGGCCATGCACTTGGGTCACAACAACCCCATGCAGTGTTACAGACTTGGGGAAGAGTGGCTGGAAAGCTGCCTGGCAGAAAAGGACCTGGGGATATTGGTCGACAGCTGGCTGAATATGAGCCAGCACTGTGTCCAGGTGGCCAAAGAGCCCAACAGCATCCTGGATTGTATCAGAAATAGTGTGGCCGTCAGGACGAGGGCAGTGATCATCCCCCTGTACTCAGCACTGGTGAGGCTGCACCTCGAGTACTGGGTTCAGTTTTGGGCTGCTCACTACAAGAAGGACGTTGAAGTGCTGGAGTGTGTCCAGAGAAGGGCAACAAAGCTGGTGAAGGCTCTAGAGCACGAGTCTTATGAGGACTGGCTGAGGGAATTGGGGTTGTTTAGCCTGGAGAAGAGGAGGCTGAGGGGAGATCTTATCACTCTCTACAACTACCTGAAAGGAGGTTGTAGCCTGGTGGGTGTTGGTCTCTTCTCCCAAGTAAGAAGTGATAGGACAAGAGGAAATGGCCTCAAGTTGTGTCAGGGGAGGTTTAGATCGGCTACTAGGAAAAATTTATTCACTGAAAGGTTTATCAAGCATTGGAACAGGGAAGTGGTTGAGTCACCATCCCTGGAGGTATTTAAAAGACATGGCCTTTGAGGACATGGTGTAGCGGTGCACTTGACAGTGTTAGGTTAATAGTTGGACTTGATGATCTTAAAGGTCTTTTCCAACCTAAATGACTCCGTGATTCTAACCAGAATATGGATTATAAGCTTTTGGAATTCCTTGTAAAAATGTAATTTTAATAAATAAATGAAGGAAGCATAAAATGAGTGTTTGAAGTACAAGAAGATATGTCAGGAAACTGTTTTAACTAAACAAGGAATTCACAAGTAAGTCTCAGTGCAAAAAATGATGTATCAGGAGGTGGAAGTGAGGATAGGCTGCAGAGGAGGAATAGACAAATATTGCCAGAATGTGAGGGATGATGTTAGGAAAGCCAAAGTCAAACTCATGTTGAATCTGACAAGAGACATCAAGGACTAGTAGGAAAGCTTCTACTGCTTTATTAATAGTAAAAGAAACAAGGAAAATGTAAGGCAAGTGATTCAGGGACAGTGGATGCAGCAAAGGCTGTTACTCTATACCTTATTTTCTGTTGTCTTTACAAACATAACCTCTCAGGCTTTTGTACCTGGAAACAAGGTTCAGGAAAGAGAGGAACTATCAGTGCTGCAAGAAGATCAAGCCAGGGATCTCTTGAGAAATCAAACCCCTCTCAAGTCTATGGAAATCACAAGGATGAATCCAAGGTTGGAGAGAAAGCTGGCTGATGTCATTGCAAGGCTACTATTTCTCAACTTTGAAAGGTCCTCAAATAGAGAAAGATAAATGTACATATTTTCAAAATGGTCAGGAAAAACTGTCCAGAAAACTATATGGCAGTTAGCCTCAATTCATTCCTGAGGAAAATCATGGAACATGTCCTCTTGGAAGCCATTTCTGTACATGTGAAGCAAAAGGCGACCAGGAAGAGCCAGCATGGATTCACCCAGAGACAAAATATGTTTGGCCTACCTGATTGCCTCTTGTGATAAAATCACTAGGCCTGTGGATGAGAGGAAGGCAGTAACTGTTGTGTCTTGACTTTGGCAAGGCTTTTGACAAGGTGGACTGCATGTTTATATGTTGGCATGTTATGATCTACTGAACTACTAGATGAACTACTAGGTGAACTACTAGATCAGTGAAATACTACTTGAATAGTTGGGTTCAAAGGAAAATAAATAATGGTTCATAGTCTACCTGGAGGGTGGTTACAAGTAGAGTTCCTCAGGGGTCTATTATGGGACTCATCCTGTTTAATATCTTTATCAGTGACCTAGAGAAGAAGGCAGAAGTAACCCCCTTCAAATTTTCAGGTGACACTAATTTTGGGTGGAGAGTGAAGGGTAGAGAGACAAAGAAAGTCTGGAGGAATGATTCAAGAAAAACCTTGTGAAATTCAACAAGGAGAAATGCAAAGTCCTGTACTGGGGTATAAATAATCCCTTGTGTGGATTCAAGCTAAGGACTGCATGAATGAGGACAGCTCTGCAGCTGACAGTAGTCCATACATGAGTCAATAGTGCACTGTAACAGTAAAGAAGGCTAACAAGATACTGGGCTATGTCAGGAAAATCATACTCAATCAAGGAAGTGATGATTCATCTTTTCTTCACACTTTTTCAACCATACCTGGAATATTGCTTCCAGTTTTAGACTTCCCAATACAAGAAGGATTCTGATAAACCGAAGTAAATTCAGCTGGTGGCCCCAAGATGGTCAGGGCTTGAGCACTTACCCTGTGAGGAGAGGCTGAAGGATTTGAGCTTTTTCAGCATGAAGAGGTGGTTTTGCTGGAGTCTAACTGCAGCTTTCCAGTACATATGGGTAGCTTACCAAGAAGATGAAGCCAAGTTCTTTAGGTACATAGTGAGTTCAGGAGAGACAGTGGTCATGAATTGAAATGGGAAATTTCTAATTGAATATAAAGAAATGAATTTTCACTATGAGAATAATTAAGCATTGGCACAGGTCACACAGAGAGGCTGCTAATTGTCAATTCTTGGAAGTTTTCAAAACATGACAGGACAATGTCCTAAGCAACCTAGTCTGAATTCAGCACTGACTCTGCTCTGAACAGGATTTTGTACTAGACATGTCTGAAGTTCCCTTCCAATCTGAATGACAAATACTTCAGTATTTGGGGATACTGAAGACACAGCTCTGTAGAAAAAAGACAATAAAATAAAAAAATATTGTGTTATATGAAATTCTTCTGCAGCAAAATATTCAAAGAGACATGTAAAAAATGGAGGAGCAAGAGGATGTTAGCACTGTACTAGTTAATAAGTTCATATGTGAAAGGCTTCAGGTTGAAATGAAGAGTGAAAGAAAAGGTCTAAGAGCACTCTGGATGTTCTGGAAGAGAAACATAATGGAAGTAAATTATATGGGACTAGAAGATGAACTGAGAGGACCTTGACTACTATTCCAAAGAGTAAATATTAGTAAATTTAAGTCATTAGACTGACAGCAAAAGCAAATTCAAGGAAGAAAGGTGTAGCAAATGGGTTTCATGGAGATTTAAAAAAAAATAAAAAGTAAAAAGAAAAAAAAAGATATGACAAATTATAACTTAGAGAAGTGTGGGTTGTTTGTGGGGTTTTCGTTTGTTTTATTTTGTCTTGGATTTAAGTGGACCCTTACTTGCTCATGAGACATTAAAGCAGCCCAGAGGATAGGCAAGGTGCAAGTCCAAAAGATAGGGTATATGGTCAGTCATATTAAAGTGGATGTAACAAGTTGTCTGGAGAAAAGCCTGAACACAACTCTACATATTTAGCAGTGCTGTGTAAGATGTAAAGACTACAGAAAGGAGAAAAATATAATTTTAGACCAGACAAAGTCTTCTAACAGAACAAGACCATTAAAAGATTATGGTGTTTTTCAGTCATTACTTTGAAATATCTAAATAGGGTCTTTATAAAATGAAGGTAAAAGTTCTTTATCTTAAATTTGATTTTTTTGTTTGATGAGAGTACTGAATTTAAATTAAAAGACTAATAAATATAGTCAGTTATGCCAGGAATTTTAAAAATCCTTTGGAGTTGAAAGTGTATAATTAAACTACCAATTGTCTACGATACTTTGGCACTATGCACAAACCACAGTCGCATTAGATACACGGAAAGCTGCCTCGGTCATAAGCCATGTGTCCTTTCTTCAATCAGCATTGCTGGGCACTTGAAAATACTGGAGAATCAATTAATTTTCCAAATTCACCAATGCTTTGGTCTAAGTTAGATTCACATTAAGATTCTTTTTCTTGTGAAAATCTGTGTGGTGAGGATTGTAACTTTAACAGTACTCTTCCTACTGCTTCTAATCACAGTCGTAATTAAGAAAAATCGTAACAGTGAATGTGAGGACTTAATATTGTTTGTTATTTTCTAGGTTTTCTGATAGCACTGATAACAGCAGTAGGTAGTATGTGAATATTTTTAAACTGAAAATATCCAGCTGCCAATTTTTGTATCTGCTAACCATGAGAATGTCCCATCGTGCTTTCTCTGTTAGCTCTGCTCACATGCACTACCCCACTGAGTATTGTATCCACTCTATATACCCAGGGCTACTCAGAAGTGAAATGATTTTGTCCAGTTTGGTGGAAGACTGATTAAAATCACAGCCCTTATCAAAGTGGTAAAACATATCTCCAGATCTTTCCATTCCCTGTGGCTGCTGCCTCCCACTCCTATCTTCTGCAGGGAAACTGTCTCCCTCTAATTGCAGAACTAATAGTTAAAATTTGGAAACTTACCCCTGAATACCAATTGAGTCCTTAGCTGCTCAAGCCACAGCTTAGCTGTTAAAGTCAGAGTCTGACTTTTTCATAAAAAGTGGGATAGAAAATTGGCATAATAAGAAATAGAAAGGATATTTCCAGCCACAATTTAGTTCAAATGAAAACAAATACAGCAAAATGTTGCAGACAGTAAAAAACCCACACCACCTTACATAATTAGGATTGAAGCAAGATATTCTGACCCCAAGAGCAGTTTACCTACGCAAACTCAAAATCAGCAAAATGTTGCCACCCAGTTATAAAATATTTTTATTCTATTTATCCTCAAAATGTCACCGTGCAGATTCTTTGGAAAGATGGAGCAGGAAGAATATGAGTAATGTGTAAGAAACACAACCTATCTCCCAATCTTTTCCTATATACTATTTCTGAAAATGTCACTACCATGCTGAGTCTACTAATAGGATCATTAGCTCATCAAATCAGGCTCAGAATCTAAAACTGAGAAATGAGACACGCTCACAAAATATCTCCGAAGAAATAGCTAATTAGGTGGAAGATGGCATGGTCTTGGCTCTGAAAAAGGTCAAACTAAAAGTAAGGCTTACAGGGTAGAATCTTAACAACCAAAACATACTTTTGAAATACCAGGACATAGGAATGCAGTGGGCAGTCACAGGCTATAGCCTCTCACATGTAAAGTGGTACATGGAGAACCAGATATGAGACACAACGGGATTTCCCTTCCTTGGCCAACCTATCATACAGCTCTCCAGGGGTGCTGTTTTCCATGTTGGAGGTACATGCCTAATGTATAACCAGTGGCAACCACTGCCTCCAAGGCCCTTTCCCAAGTTCTATGATCCAAGCTCTACAATTTTGTGATAATTCTAGTTGCTGTCAAGTGTTAAGAATAGAAATGTGAATTTCCTCACAGGAGGAAAAAAAAAAAAAAAAGGAAATTTAGAGTAGTTAACATGCAAATGGACATTACACAGTGGGTTTCAGGAAAATGCATGCTATCTTGAGGGCTATTAATCTGGGCTACACTTACACTATCCACCAATAAATCCACACTTGTTTCCAGTCACAAATCAGTTCAAATTTGCACTGTATTTGTCTATCTATCTATACATATGTATATGCATAATACATTCAAAAGAATAATACAGCCAGTCATAGAAACTTGAAAATATTAGGTAGCGATGAGTTAAATAAAATGTTCCAAACATGGGGAATTATTTCAATACATACAAGATGGCAATTTCAATACACATGAGGAGGCATAGGAGATTCAAGAAGGCTTATTTTTAGTCACTATTAAATGGGCAGGTGGGGACAGGAGCACAGCAGAAGGATGGACGATTATGCTTTTTAAAGTAAATATGCAAAGAGATTACAAGGAGCACAGGATTTTAATTGCCTCCTCAAGGCTGAGATGAGGGAATAGGAGGATGATGGCTCCTGATCTTCTACATTGGTGAGGAAGTCAAATGGGGGAGAAAGACAAAGACAGAAAGAAAAGGGATATCACTAATACCAGTTACCATGGGACATTCAAATACAGGCTAGAGACCTTTGAGAGGCTGAGACCCAACCATGGACAGGAAGGTTCTTATGGGACATATCTAATCTGCCAAAATTTAAGGAAGACATCTTTAAAATAAATATTCTCTTCATTCATCTCTTGGCTTCATCAGACTTGATCTTTGTATGGGCTGAGAAGAAATCCTGGAAGCTACAACTAAGGTTTACATAATAGAAAGGGTGGACAATGAATTCTTGGAATTGTTAACTGAAGACAGAAACAATAAGTCAAAGCATCGTATGTTTGAGATTCACTTCCCCATAAGATAGTAAAAGAACCCAAGCTTAATTTAAACTAAATAATACTTGCAAACAGCTGCAGAAAGCTAGTGCAACCCAACACATTTCCTCTCTTACATGAAGA
The DNA here is from genome assembly GCA_013400195.1 of Aramus guarauna. NCBI lineage: Eukaryota > Metazoa > Chordata > Aves > Gruiformes > Aramidae > Aramus > Aramus guarauna. The sequence continues at coordinate 174,932 of VXBL01003885.1, forward strand.
AATGAGAAGAGACAGGAACATTGTGTATATAGAAGGGCCAGAAACTGCCAGAAAACTTCCAATTCAATCCTGTGCTGACATTAGCAAAAAGCAACAAACCCAAGTAGACAGTATAACAACCAGTTTATGATTACACCTCTGTTAAAGCAGCTGGCAACATAGCCACTGCAGTTAGTAGAGAAGCTGGAAAATGTCCAAGGATTGAAAGAGGCACAAGCACAATACTCACATGCTGACACACAAGTGGAAAACTGTGGGTAAATATAAAAAAGAAGCTGCAAGGAAATACCAAGGCTTGCAAACAACAACTGACCTTGTCATCAGTGGTAGCCATGAGTACTTGTGGTAGGCAGGTCAGCTGAATTCTCAAAGCAAGTGGGAGATCTGCGTATATATAAACAATATCTGGCTACATAAACGTGATTGTAGGTGATATGGTACAATGGCAAAGCAAACAGCTTAGTAATACTGTTTATAATCCTGGAAAGAGAAGTCATTATAATGCAATGCATTATGGGAGACTAATAACTTTGAATATCTACAGTACAGGCATCTATTTCTGGCTTGGTTGTATAGAGTGTCTTTATACTCACAAGGACTGGAAGAGTACTTGTCACATGCAAGTCATGTCATCCCAAAACAGACAACTCAAAATGGCCTTCAAAGTAGCCTGCAAATATATGCTCCTTTCCTGAAAAGGGGGCTTTAAATATAGACCTTTGTAAACCGACCTAAACTGTATCAAAGCCTGAGGTAAAATTATTTAAGATTCCTATAACATATTCAGTTGACTAAACACAGTAGCCTGGTGCCAGATGAGACTCTTCTGGCGATACAGTTAATAGAACCTGTACAGCTTTTTAGCTCACCTTAAAGAAGACACATAGGTCTCGAGTGAGTTGGCCTCACATAAACATCTAGGATCATTTGATATGCAGTGAGCTATATGAAACATCTACAAACTGCTCAAAGATATAGCAGAGAACCTAGGGGAGTTCCATGTCCTTTTAGAGAGACTAGATAGGACTTGATAGAGCGTCTCAGGTGGCATTAGACATCTATCTGTGGGTAACCAAAGCAAACCTTTAAGCAAACCTGAACTGTACAGGCCTGGAGGTCAACTTGTATCGTGTAATTATGTCCTTACTGTTACTTATGTGTCCAAAACAGGTTGGCACCATCCAAATTATCAGTTATAAATAGTCTCCAATTTATACTATGTTTCAAAACATGCCTGGAAATTATTTAGGTGAGCACTCTCCAGAATAAGCTAAAACCAGACCGAGGGTAATTTAATAGTGTGGACAACTAAAATACAATAACTGACCCCACATCTTCTCTCTGTTTAATTTACTCTTGTAGATGTAGCTAGTGGCAATTAGCTCTCTAGACTCCAAGGACTACATCAACTATTTCTATGTTAAGTGTAAGAGGAGCTTAAATGTTAGTTCTCATGAAGGTACACATATATACACCTTGTGAACAAACAGGCTTAAGTACCTCAATCTAAAGCTGAATTTCACTGCATAAATCGTTAGCCCCTTCTACCACAGTTTCTAGATGAATTATTAAAAAAGAGAAAAGGAACTGCATAATACATTTCCTCAACTTTGATAAGAAAACGAAGCAGTTATGGTCATGATTGCATGTCTTCATCATGCAAAGATGCTTCTGAACATCCAAAGAAATGAAAAGCTTGTAGGAAAAAAAAAAAAAAAGTACAAAATTATTAACACATTATCAGGTAGAATCTGTCAGAGTATATGCCTTTGGGTGTCTCTCATCACTTGGTACATCTTTTATCAGAAAAAGAAAGTCAATCCTAGAAGATTTGGAGCTGCTGCTTAACTATAATGGGAAAGAAAGATTTCACAGTAATGTGGACATGCTAATACTTTTCTTTGTTGAGCAGTGAGTTCAATACAAAAAAGGAAAAGCAGACACTTTCGAAGGAAAAACTGATTGCACTTAAATCTAGAGTACAAAAATTTCAGCTCAGATATGCCAATAAATACATATTACATGAGTTGAAAAGATGCTTACAATAGCAATTGCCTTTCCTAAATTTTCACTTAAGCAATTAACTTCAAAGGATTATTAGGAGTTGAAAAACCAACTTCAGCTGCCTGTTGACTCTGACAGAGATTATAGCAAAATCCACTTCCCAATCATAGCAAGTCTGACAGTTTGAAAAGCACACAGTATTGCCTTGTGACATGGAGCCTATAAAATGGTCTGACAATACAGAGACAAAGTGTTCTTGTAGATGATTCCTTATTAGCTAGCATGAAACTGTTAGAAATGCTGATGATGCAATATTGCAGATTAAAATCACAGGTTTTGTAAAACTGAAACATCTGGACTCTTTAGTCAATGCAATTAATTCAGTGTCAGATCACAAAACAAATTGTAGGACTCATATATGATAAACCCCACAAACTTAACAGAGAGAATTGAGACTTTGGCAGACTCATTTGTTCTGGAGGCAGAATGCAAACCTACTCCTGACAATTATATACCTATTCAGTTAGTCACAATGAAGACAAAACCTCATTCTTATTCAGGAAATCCAATTTTCCTTGATCACCAATTAAGATGAAAAATATTGAGTACATGATAGTAGTCTCATGCAGTCTGTAGTAGCGTCTAAGTGACCACACACTTCAGCAGCTCTAGACTGTACATTTACAATATCTTGAAATCATAAGGAAGAGGGAAATTTGGGGGGGGAAATCTTTTACATAATGCAAACCTCTGAAAAGATTTAATTTTATATCACCCCCGACTAACAGTACCCTAAAGTCCATATTCATGTTATTCATTCAATCCCTGTAAAATTCAGACTCATCTTTCTTTAGGTGTCTGAAGGCTGGCTTTAAAATTAAAATTAATTGTCAAGTCTATATCTTGGAGAGAGATAAAAATTTGTAGTAGATCATTCATTCCATCTATTTTAACCTCCTATTTTAAGATGGGCTGGACTGAGTTCTGACAGCATTTAACTCTCGTTTTTCACTATAAAGAGAAATCTGATGACCTCCTTAAACTAGATTCCTAATTTATAGGTGGCCTCACATGCATTTGTAAAAGAAGATTCAAAACCTGAAACTAAATAATGCATTTTCTTGTCTTTATTAGGCAGAAAGAGCAAGAGCACTGTTTTCTTGAAAGCTGCTGCTCTTGGCGGTGTTGCCATATGCTCTCCAAGCATTAGGCGGATGGCTGGAACACTTGCCCAGGAACTGGGAAACCTGAGCCTAGGCAGCCATTCTCAGGATAGTGTCAAAACCAACAGTTGTTCTGGATAATTGAACCCTTTCCCTCAGATGTTAAACACAGTAAAAAACTACAGAATTCATGGACCCAGAAGAATGATCTTTTAGTGACAAAGTTTTCTAAAGTAAAAATGTATAACACAAGGTTGGAGTTGGGGACCAGAATCCTGTTTCTTTGTCCACTTGATTTCACCAGTTAATGGGCCATTAAAATTAGAATTCTGCATTTGTGTTCTCCTTTTAAAGGAGAAAAAAAAAAA
>VXBL01003885.1:178508-199298 GCA_013400195.1 Aramus guarauna
AAAAAAAAAAAGAGGAATCTAGACACTACAATATAACATTTAGCTGAGCAGTGCTAGTATCTCAGGGAATGTGCATATGTCTGTGACAATAATAAACAGCTTCTGCAAGTGGTGAATATCTATTCAGGCAGGTAGAGTGCAAGGGTGTTGCACTGGGTTGTTGGGAAGCTTTCTGTTTGATGGAATGTTTATACACTAATAACAAAGAGAAAAGTAGTCAGATTTCTCTATTCTGAAGGTGTGAAATGAAGCTGAATAGCAATATGTGCATACTGCGGAAAAGATCAGAAGAAACATCTCACTTCAAGTGTATGACACAACTCAGCTTCATATATGTGAAGTACACAAACAAAATGCAAACTATTTGGTTATGGCTGGCTAGGCTTAAATTAAAATTAATCAAATAACTTTTGCCAGAACAACAAAACAAAACAAAACAAAACAAAAAACAACAACAAAAACCCAACCAACCAACGAACCAAATCTCCAGAAATCATCTTAGACCTATACACAGACTAGGAAAATACTGCATGCATCAAGAGGAATGGAGCAACTTGAATTGCACTTTCAAAGGACAAAAAGGATTTATTTGACAAAAGAAATCCCAGTGAGTCGCAATGCTTGCTGCTTTGGTGACAGAGGAGAGTGTCAGTTCCATTGACCTGAACACAACTAATACAGAGTATTTAAACCATATTCAGCATTAATTTGTGGCACCTCAATTCTTACAAAGCTTTAGTCATAGGTTGGACCCACCTGTAAGTCTGGATTTTCATTGAAAAGGAACACAAATCCAATAGGTTTGCTGTAGACAGAAAAGCAACGAGCAATGGCATAAGTTTTGTTATTGTTTTTCCTCCTGAAAGTTCATAATGAATTTCAGCAGTCAGAAAGTGAGATACCCCTCAAAAGTTATCAGAATTATTCCATTTTAAAATAAAAGAAAAATAAACTCCTCTGCTTTTTCATTTTCTGGAGATTAGAAGAGAGAACAGAAGTATCTTCAAGCTTGAGTAAAAAAAAAAAAAACCAACAACAACAAAAAAACCTGTTTAGAGAACATGGCAAGTACAAGCCCAACTGTATAGCTATAGAATTCACTGCAGAAACAGAATGCAAAACTTGGCTGGCCTTTCGTCAATAGAAATTCCTGGAAGACTGTTTCAATTAAATATCAATAAAAAGATTTTCTTAGTCTTTTGCCCTTTACCTAAAACATATTATCAATGTCAAAATGTCACTAAAAGAACTGGCCTTTTGAAGGTAAAAGAAAGTACCTTTAACAGTAGCTCAGATATACTTTGAAACCATGTTAGAGAATATTCCTAGGTCTGCAATCCAGTGTCAATAAATAATACCAGTACAAAAAATGGGGTAACAGTTGGGAATTCAATGTGTTTTGGAAAAGAAGATAAAAGAACACAACAGTGTTGAATGTCTCAAATTATTGTGTTCAGGCTGGGTAACACCTTTTACATTTGTTTAGTTAATTCTAATTACCATAGTAAGATTGTTACTTTAGGAATTTAGGAATTCTTAACAGTAAAAATCCAAAATGATTGTAATACAAAGGAAGCACTTTATTACTCATTTCATATGCACAAATTCCTTGGCGTGGCAGAGTAAATGAGCAGCAGATGCTAAAGATAGATCTTGGGCAAAGTGACAAGGAACCAGTCTTCAAAAGTGTCCTTCTATAATTCAATTCAAACTATTTAATTTACATATTCATGTAAATCTATATATGGTCATACCATCCACAAAGTGTTGGGATAACTAATTCTATTTAAGGGATCTTAAAGTATCTTAACAAAACCTGTGGTGTGAAAACAGCCTAGCTTGCACATGTCATTTCAAGATAAACCAGGAAATCAACATGTCAGAAGAATTTATTAACTAAACAATTTAACAAAACCCAAGCATCTTCTTCAGTGTCAAAGGCAAATTATTTCTAGTCCATATCCAGCCACCTAACCAAATTTCCATCCATCTTAGTCTCTCAGAAGAGCAAATTATCGTGAGAGGACAGGCTCCTTGCACTGCAACTCAATCATCTATAACAGATAAATACTGAAATTATTTTAATCTGGGCCAACCAACACTTTCAAATAACAGGTGCATTTGAGAAGGTAGCCTAGGCCAGCAGTCATTCTCATTAGACACTTTGCATGTGGCAAGCCTGTTTTAGAGGCTAAGAGAGATTAGTCAAATGAACGTGCTGCAATTTTGCCATTTGGCTTTAAATCCAGAAAGCAAGTCTTGGCACTATTTGGTAATTAAAATAAACATAGCCACAAGCCATAACATTTTCTGTTTATACTCCCACTGTTTTCACCATTGTAAAAGTATCAGCATCTGTGGATATGATTTTGTTATCAAAAGTCTGTTCACTTCATTAGGTCTAGATTATAGAACAGCTCCTTGTTATAGAAGTTGGTTTTGAAAGTTTTCAAGGGACTCTGATGAGTAAAAAATATGGCATGTGTCATCTCTTTTTGACATCAACCGTCCAATTATTTCAGAAAGGAAAGAAATCTGTTATGAGGCATATATACACATTATAAATAGCAGGCTTGAATCTGATCTAACCCAGAGAAGGATTTAATAGCGGTCTCTATTAAGAGGGAGAGTCAAGCAATTGTACAAGTAGCAAGAGGTTGAGTATATATATATATATATATATATATCTGGGAAAACTCAAAGCCAGTCTTAAAAGTGTTACATGGCTCCTCAGAGAGTTAACAACTCCATCTGTTCTGCCATTAAAAGATCCAAAGGCTTAAGATGTAATAGAAGAGTGTGCCTCATTATATGGCCTGGGAACATATAATAAATCTTCTTATATATCTTCGACTGCAATGATAAAATGCCATCAAGTTACTTTGATTTCCTGAGGCCCAAAAGAACAGTACACTGGTATGTGTATATCATGGGAAAATATTCTTGTGGGTATGCAAGCAGATTTTCCTCACAACATGAATTTAAAGTTTACGGCTAAAGCACTTTTTAAGTTTTAATTAATCTTTTTTTGAGACAAATCCATGCATTAACTTCTGTTAATGTACATTTCCCACTATACATACTAACGCCAAGAGAGCGAAAGTGAGAGCAGGACACTCAGAAGCAAGTTCATGTGAGTACTGATGCTGAGACAAAACTATAACTAAGACTAATGTTAGGTCAATGCAGACAAAATTGGTGCAAACACCACCACCCCCATCTATCTACTAAACATTCACCTTGCCATAAGAAAAAAAAATAAAAGAACACAAAAAACTCTGGTAACTGAAATAACATCATGAAAGCTTTTATAACAACATTGAGAACTAGTTGAAATGTCTGATTTGAGCAGAAAAATTACTCTTCAAACTTCTTAAGGGACCTTATTAACCAAAGTCACAGAAGCATAGTATCATTCAGAGAATCCTGATGGAATTCTCCCCTCTGCTGAGAAAAGTGAAAAGATTTATTCAGGAGTTCTGGAGGTGCTACTTCTGTTTTTATATCCCCAGTATGAAATATGATTTCTTTATAACTTTTTAAATAAAATTCAGGTTTTGATCCACTGTAGTCCCCAAATCCATTTTGTAGTGTTATTTCTGTCAGTTCTCTCCCGTTCCTAGTTGTACGCTAGCTTATTCTCACTTGAGAATGACATCTTGCACTTGTTCCTACCAAATGGTGTATTTTCTGAAAGTCATCTCTCTCCTGTATTAAGATCATATTGAACTTTATTTGCATATCCCAACATAGTGACAATCTCTTTGACCTCAAGTTACTGGCAGATTTAATACAACTACCCTTTATTCTAATGTTTATTCATAAAAATACTGACGAATACCACACAAGATAGATCCTGGCAGGGACTAGGACTTGGTGCAACATTGCATTCTGAATATGAACTGTTGAAAACTGCTCTTTGTATTCAGCTTTCAACATCTTTGCACCTATGCTATTCTAATGTTAGGCAAATGATGTTTCCATAACTAAGTTTTAAGAATGCTACATGAAACAAAAAAAAACCCAAAACTAAAAAAGCACTCAAAAAAGTGAAGATATATGGCAATAGGATCATATGAAAACAGAGGGAGTACGATCATTTCTCTTCTTCCCATAAAGTCTGCTATCCTGCTATAAAAAAGAAAATAAGTCCACACTAGTAGTAAGTCACCATTTTGTTATCTTCTATATACCTACAAATTGTCTGATTATGCTTTTACAGTTTTTTTTCCTAGGAAATTAATAAAGCTGATTGATTGATCGATCAATCGCTCATTCTGCATTTCTACAGGTCCTCTTTATCTCCCTTATTAAACATAGGCACCCTATTTTCTTTTTTCAAGCCCTAGTATCTCGCAGACTCCATGGGCTTCCCAAAATAACTGCTCAGAGGTCTGAAATTTCATCACCCACTTCTTCAACTGCCATGGCATTGTTGTCTCAGAAAAGTAAACAAATAGTAAGGCCATGTAAGTAAAATCAAACTTTAGACAGATGCACACTATGAATCCATAGCATTGCACTCATCTAGAGAAAAGAAAGAAAGAAAGAAAGAGAGAAAGAAAGAAAGAAAGAAAGAAAGAAAGAAAGAAAGAAAGAAAGAAAAAGAGAAAGAAAGAAAAAGAGAAAAAGAGAAAAAGAGAAAAAGAGAAAAAGAGAAAAAGANNAAAAAAAAGATCTTTTCATCAGATTCAGACATTTAGGAATAAAAGTCATTAAACAAGGTAACACATTTTTGAGGGTGCTACATAAGGTGACACACTAACTCGAATCAACAGAAAAAAGCCTGAGGATAAAGAACCAGAAGAACTTTTATCCTTGAAAATTTCCTCATTGCACAACGGAAGGAAAATTTCACTGCATCATTCATTAATATTCAATCTAAGCAAAAAAATCATTAGAAATGCATTGAAGGTCTTAGGCCACACCTGACTGCAAGTGAATGCTTAGGTAACTTATGAGCCTTAAAATGGAATGAACAAAGGAGAGCAAACTGGTTATAATTTGGGTTTGTTTTTTCCGCTTCTGTATGTTAGAGCTGTGAATTAAATGAATGCAGTTCCAAATATTTCAAAAATTTCAACATTTACACAGCCCTCTGAGTATTCTGAGGTGAAGTGGGCCAAAGGAATATTCTTTTCTAGGTAATCAGATATTTTGTTTGAAAAGAGCTCTAAATATGTTACAAGTTATTACATGACTTTGTTGTGCACTTTGGGAGGTGACCTGTCAATAGCACCTGCTTTCTTTTCCATGTGGTGGGTTCTTTGAGAGTGGGACAGTAAAAGGAGATCTGTAACACTAGGGCAAGCATGTCTGCATAGAGATACTTCACATCTATTATCATTTCCTTTACTTTTTTTTCTTTTGTCTTGTCCCTCTTGCTTTTACTCTTCTCTCCTTTTCATCTCATTCAGAAAATAAGGAGTTCCTCAGCTTCCTGAGAACAAGAGTAGCATGCAGAAGGAAGCCTGTTTGATGGAATACAGCTTTTGACAGAACAAAAGACAATTTTCTGTCCTAAAGAAGACTTTTAAAACATGAACAGTCTTAGTAAAGTAAAAGTCTAGGAACAAAATGGGTCAATTCTGGAGTCGGTAAGATTTGATTTTTCTGTTTTATACAGGAAGGTAGAAAAGTTGGTTGATTAACCCAGATGTCTTGGGTATAAATGCTATTAAGACAGCTTTTGCCTTGATATACTTACTAATGGTTCTTGTACTCTCTCAATGCACTGCCAACTCCAAAAGCTCTAAAATAACAACAATTTTCCCAGTTTGCTTTGCCTTTGGGGGAAGACTTTGGGTTTGTTCCAAGAAGATACTATGAAGTTTCATCTTCCTCTCATTATGAACTTACTCTGACCACTCTGTGTGTCAGAATGTGAATGGATGAATTAAAGTCTGCCTAATTATCCCAAAGGGATAAGGCAAGAAGGGATTCATATCAGCTTCATTCACTGTGGAGTTTCCTTCTTCTCAAATTTTAGCAAATTCACCGACATTTCTCTCCTGGCTCACATTTACCCCTTTCCTAAGCTTGCCAATGATACATTCCCTGTCCCCATTTCAGGCACTCCCTCCTCTAGATAACATATCCCTTCTATCAGCTCCAGATGATGACTAGATGTCCCTACCCTTTCTTTTCTCATTTCTCAATCCTAGGACACAACGTCAAGAATGACAATTACTTTTCTTTCACAAACTGAAATACCAGGGGTTGAAAGGGAAGGGAGTTAAAAGATTATAACACCGCTGTGGAAATAATGGTATATGCCAAAAATCATTGACGTGAAAAGAATTGGTTTCTAACTTCAGAAAATAAATTAAAAAACAAAACAAAACAAAAACAACAAAAAAGGGCAAAATTTATCTGCATTTCTAACAAGGAGTCTGGCAAAGCATGACAACTCTGTCCTAAAGGCACTTCATCCAGGAAATGTTAAAGATTTATTTAATAAGACATTAGGTAGTATCAGTTTAATTCCTGTCTTTCAATAGTATAGGACAAAATTGAAATGAGCACGCACACATATATGTGTGTACATATGTGTGTATGTATACATAAATATACATATATTTATCTCGTGGATGTGCCTCTAATGTTCCTTCTCTAAACTGTTCCTAGTCTCAGTCATATTACTGAACTAAAATAAAAATAAACTTTAGGCCATAGGATCCCCAGGTGAATTAGCTATGAAGCTGGTTATGCACAATCTTCAATGTAAAATGTCTCCGCTTCAGGGAAGTTGAGATTTAAATGAATGATTAAATATTTTCAATAATATGAAAATGACACTAAAAACTTGGAAAGACCTTGAGCAACAAAAATAGTTAAGAATTATCTGATTACAAGGAAAGGGAGAACATGCTGAACTCTAAATAGAGTTTTATGTGGGTGGTAGGAGTCTTGTTCTGTTCCTATTTGTTGAAACAACATATTTACATCGCTATATAATTAGTGTTCTCCCTCGGGATACTGTGAGTAGGTTATTTGGATCAACTGAGCAAACCCTTTACAAAAATGAAAGGGATTCTTTTGCCACTGTACCTACTGGGGAAAGCACTCTAAGGAAATACTTTTGTTCTTTAACTCTGCAAGCTTTTGTGCCAATCTAGAAGAATTTAATCTTCTAAGTAGCCTTCAGGAAGTGCTAACTTTCTGAAAGATGTGACTTTCATTCCCTTGTAAGGCAATGCACTTCCTGGAAAAATACATGATTTGGGAAAAAAAAAAAACAAAAACACTACAGTAAATCCATAGTCTTATTACAGTTTAACAGCAAAGTGAAATTCATAGCTGTGAAATTAAATTTTGATGATTTTTAAACTCTTAGTTTTGATATTATATAAAAACAATTTCTAAGTCAAATATCTTTAGGAATCTATGTATTCTTTTAAAGTTTTGCTTTGCTTTAAGCCTCAGATGAGAAATCTAATTGACTGTCTGACTACCAAGAAGTATCATGACTTACATATGAATTGAAAAAGAAAACTGCTTTTTCAGCCATGAAAATTCGGTGCATGGATGTGGTAGAGATTGATGTCTAAAGAAAATAATTAACCTGTACTGGAAGTCAGATAACAGTATAAACGTGAAGAATGCAAGGCTCTGGCTTAAAGCCAGTCCCCATCTTTTGGTTTCCTCTGGATTAATGCTTTAGCTAGTTCTTTCTCAGCCTACTCTCTATTTCCCTAGAACATCTAAAAGTCAGATGTACACTTAAATAGTGTTTTTAAACCATTCTGTGGAAAATTACAAGAATTGTCATTGGATATAAAAAGAGAAATGTCAAATAGAGTCTCATTGGGGGCTTCAGACTGCTCATGAGATCATCCAGATCAGGTAAGTATAGATGCTCTAGTGTAAATACGACACATTTTGGCAACATTTTTTTCTCTGATAGCAATGTATATATTTGCTCCTCAAGTCAAGCTAAAACAGTTCCTGTGGCTCTGGAACCTGCAGGCTGCCGGTTCAGTGTCCCTTGCATGTATCTGCAGAGGGCGAGGAGGAAGATCTGTAACACACACAGATGCTGTACTCATAAATTTTAGGAAAGGAAGCAAAAAACCAACTAACATTATCTATCTATCTATCTATCTATCTATCTATCTATCTATCATCTATCTGCCTATCTACCTAATCTTTATTATCTATAAAGTTAAAGAGGTATCTTTTGTTCTCTAACATTAATCCTCTCACTGTTCCTCAGATATATAATATATAATATATATATTATATATATCTGCCTATACCTGGACACTATAACAATGTATGAGTACTTTTAAGCTCATCCTTACTATTGTTATTGTATGTTAAAAATAATTGTGCATATAATTACCCATTTTTGCTCTTTTTTCATATATGCTTATGTTATTATAAAATACAATGAAAAATGGGTGAGCTTAAAAGGAAAGAGAAGCCCATTTAAATTAAATTTCTAAATTAGATATCTAATACTGATAGATTCACTTCCTTTCAAATATAACACTCAACAAAAGAATCAGTAAAAATGCAAATATTTTTTCTCTTTATAATGAGATTTCATTGCACACTAGTTCTTTGCCTAACCCTGGAATTGCTGTAGGCATTGCAGTTGCTTACTTGTTCTCCTTCTTTCCTTCTTGTTATTGCTTTCTTTATTAAGCAATACTAAGTGCTTTTGAATACTTAATGTTAAAACATTTAAGTTATTTACCTCATTAGATTTCAAGAGAATCAGGCATTTGCTTTATATGGTAATGATTTGCCATTTTACATGGCTAATGTCCAAAGTTCTCAAAGCATTTTACATCAGTAAATTGTACATCTTTGCTATCTTTCCGTCTTCATTAAACACTATTAATTTAATTTATGCATTAGGTGAACAAGAACACTAAAGCCAGCTGAAGCCATATTGGACACATAAAGGATATGCTTACGTTAGGAAGCAATTCAGAGTGATTCAAGGCTGTACTTTAGATAAATTTAGTCTGGTCCCTTGGACCAAATATCCCCACTGGATGTTTCAAAGCTGTCTCAATGATTGGTCATTATTTCTTACCCTCTGGTCTCCATTAGGGGACATCAAACATTGATCGCCCATGTGGAGAGGAATTCGTCATTTAGTAGGAAGTCTGCTTCCTATGTACCAAAATCACTTTGCTAATCAAGCCAAAGCAGAGAAAATGGAGGTCGTTGAAACACTTCAAAACTGTGCTACTGCTCCAAAGCAAATTTCTAACGTAGGTGTGGATGCTACTGGAAGACGTGTCCAAGCCAGGGCAGAATTGAAATACACTTGCCTGAGGCTCAGACAGAAACCAGTGATTCCCAGTTTGGGACTGTTGAATAGTAATACAGCAACTGGGAATGAGCTATGATTACAGCTTAAGATTCCCACGAATCAGGCAGTGACATGAACTGCTAAAGCAACTGAAGTGGTTTGAAGTTNAACCAACTAACATTATCTATCTATCTATCTATCTATCTATCTATCTATCTATCATCTATCTGCCTATCTACCTAATCTTTATTATCTATAAAGTTAAAGAGGTATCTTTTGTTCTCTAACATTAATCCTCTCACTGTTCCTCAGATATATAATATATAATATATATATTATATATATCTGCCTATACCTGGACACTATAACAATGTATGAGTACTTTTAAGCTCATCCTTACTATTGTTATTGTATGTTAAAAATAATTGTGCATATAATTACCCATTTTTGCTCTTTTTTCATATATGCTTATGTTATTATAAAATACAATGAAAAATGGGTGAGCTTAAAAGGAAAGAGAAACCCATTTAAATTAAATTTCTAAATTAGATATCTAATACTGATAGATTCACTTCCTTTCAAATATAACACTCAACAAAAGAATCAGTAAAAATGCAAATATTTTTTCTCTTTATAATGAGATTTCATTGCACACTAGTTCTTTGCCTAACCCTGGAATTGCTGTAGGCATTGCAGTTGCTTACTTGTTCTCCTTCTTTCCTTCTTGTTATTGCTTTCTTTATTAAGCAATACTAAGTGCTTTTGAATACTTAATGTTAAAACATTTAAGTTATTTACCTCATTAGATTTCAAGAGAATCAGGCATTTGCTTTATATGGTAATGATTTGCCATTTTACATGGCTAATGTCCAAAGTTCTCAAAGCATTTTACATCAGTAAATTGTACATCTTTGCTATCTTTCCGTCTTCATTAAACACTATTAATTTAATTTATGCATTAGGTGAACAAGAACACTAAAGCCAGCTGAAGCCATATTGGACACATAAAGGATATGCTTACGTTAGGAAGCAATTCAGAGTGATTCAAGGCTGTACTTTAGATAAATTTAGTCTGGTCCCTTGGACCAAATATCCCCACTGGATGTTTCAAAGCTGTCTCAATGATTGGTCATTATTTCTTACCCTCTGGTCTCCATTAGGGGACATCAAACATTGATCGCCCATGTGGAGAGGAATTCGTCATTTAGTAGGAAGTCTGCTTCCTATGTACCAAAATCACTTTGCTAATCAAGCCAAAGCAGAGAAAATGGAGGTCGTTGAAACACTTCAAAACTGTGCTACTGCTCCAAAGCAAATTTCTAACGTAGGTGTGGATGCTACTGGAAGACGTGTCCAAGCCAGGGCAGAATTGAAATACACTTGCCTGAGGCTCAGACAGAAACCAGTGATTCCCAGTTTGGGACTGTTGAATAGTAATACAGCAACTGGGAATGAGCTATGATTACAGCTTAAGATTCCCACGAATCAGGCAGTGACATGAACTGCTAAAGCAACTGAAGTGGTTTGAAGTTACTGGTAAACACCTCTCTCCATTCCAATTTTAAACTTCTGTTAATAAAACCCAAAACACTTCTGCAGTAAAGTGTCCAGCTGATACTTGTTTGAATCATCTACTGTTGCTTCTTTTCTCCTTAATCTTTTTTTACCAGCCTGTCCTAGACTTGAACTTCTTTAAATAGAATCTTCACCTGTCCTTTATAGCAAAGCACTTAACACTTATGGTGTGCTACCATAAAAGAAATAACAAAATAGATGACATTCTGGATCTAGAGCCAGATATGGATGTTGCCATTCATTCCACAGCCTGATTTATCACTTCAATCTTTGTATTACACAGTGCCATCAATAGTTTTTTCATATACAGAGGTGGCTGAGCACTTTCAGAAAGGACTTTCATTAATAATTGAATCAAGATTGGTTCGCGGTATTGCATAATGTCAGATGATTGATTAACATATGGACAGCAGCTGAGTAGGGGAAACATTTTCAAAACTTCCAAACATTTTCTCTCTAAATAACTATAACTCCTTTGCTGCTCTCCAATTGTGGAAGTTTCTATCACCTACTTGGTAAGCAGAAGCAGTACAATAGCATTCAGATGATCCGGCTATACCATAAATGCCAGTTAGAGGAAGCAATCAATTTACAGTTAGTCCAATGTCTGAAAATAATTTATCCAACTTTCTGATGAACATAAGGAAGTGCAAAGCAAGAAATGCTTGACATAGGAAAAAGGAGATGTATCTCAACTAAATGGGGATGAAGAATTCAGTCAGCTCTTAACATATTATTTGCTATCTAATTTGTTTTTCAAAGAAGTAATGTTTATTTAACACAGTAGCATTTTACTACATGCAGTGCTAATGGTGGTTAAATAAAAGACACAAGGGCAGCAAAATCCCTCACTTACTTTTCACACAAGGACAAAACTGCTATGTGAGAGAAATGCAGATTAATTTCTCAATCCTCGCAGCACTTTTTGACACCACTGGCTATGGGTTACCTCTTAAGTAGTTGAAGATTTTAGTAGGGCTGACTGATTTAGGTTTGGATAGGTTTAAATCATACTTGTCAGTGTGCTATTAATTTTTAACCACAGTCATTTTTTCCCTAGACCTGTTAATATGCTAGGCAGTCCCAGAAAGCATAAAACTTTGACCCATGCTCTCCAGCATTTGCATACAGCACTTTCTGTAGGTGCTTTATTCTGTAATCAAAATTCTATCTCCTCAACAGCATACAGATATGGGAATCCACAGACCCAGATAAAAGGCCCTTCGAACTGGCCATATGATTATCAGACATACATTCTTTTATGTTAACTGGTCTTTTCCTACTCAATTCAGAGGAAACATAAATAACTTCAGCTGACTACTAAACTCTGCAGACAACACTCTCTCTGGAGGTGCAGTGTGTTGGAATACGATTTTTCCTTACAAACCCCCCATTATTTCCATGTCTTTTCTGGACCTTGAGATCTCTTTGAGAGCCACGTTAGTCAGAGAAACACAGTAAGGCTAAGATCACCGCTGCCTTAGCACAATGCACAACTTTCTTTGAGGCTTTTCTGACAACTCGTTTGGGAATGAATGCAGCCCCATCTTTTCAGAATTTCAAAACAGATCACTGCACAACCCCAAACTGTCTCAAGTTTTCAAGCTGAGACAACTTTGTAGAAATAATAGAAGCATTTCATTACCATTGGTCTAACATTGAATTTATTTTCTCAAAAGCTTGATAGGATATACTTGCAGACTTCAAAACTGTCAGACTTTCATTTGAAAACTCCTACATCTACATGATCTTCTCCAAAAATACTAAACTTTTAATCCCTGTAGTTATGACTCATGTTAACTAATCAGTGGTATAAAGTCTGTTGAAGACATCTATTCTGAGCTCTGCGAAGGGTTGGTCACTTTAAGAGCTCAGCTCTAACATCCCTATTAGAAGAATTCAATACTACTTGAGGGGACTTCTATGCCTGTGTGGTGGGTTGACCCCGGCTGGGCACCAGGTGCCCCCCAAGCCACTGCATCACTCCCCCTCCTCAACTGAACAAGGAGAAAAAAGTATGATGAAAGGCTTGTGGGTCGAGATAAGGACAAGAAGATCATTCACCAATTACTGTCATGGGCAAAACAGACTTGACTCAGGGAAATTAATTTATGGCCAAAAGTCAGAGTAGGAAAATGAGAAATGAAACCAAATCTTGAAACACCTTTTCCCCATGCCTCCCTTCCTGGGATCAACTTCACTCCTAATTTCTCTGCCTTCTCCCTGCATGGAAACCTCATTTCATCTGTAGAACTAAGCATTTATCCCGGGATATCCCATCAGCATTTAGATTCTGTATTAGCCTTCCTGCTACCACTGCCCTCAGTTTTTCCTTTCTTCCTAGAGTTCCTTTCTCCAGCAAAGAAATACAGTTTGAGAATCAGAGAGCTGTGAAGAACTCAAGTCAATAACTTTTTTTCAGACAGTGTCAATAATACCTTAACCACCCAGACAGATGCTTGTTTAACTTTTCTATAAAAAAATCTCTTAAGGAAAATTCTGTATCATTCTCATGCAGTGTGATCCAATGCTTGACCATATTTGTTGTATGTTAAACAGATTTTTCCTCTCCTTGAACTCCAGGCACTTTTTCAATAAAAAAAAAAAAAAAAAAGGAACCGGATTCAAAAACTGAGGTTTTTCCATTATCTTACGTAACATTTTTTCAGTTTGCTCTCATTACCTCCTTCATTCTTTCCCTTTTTCTATGATGTTTATTATTTTCTACATCCTTATCCAAACCAGGCTTGAATCCTCCTCCATAGTTTATATCTCACATATCTGAAACAAAATACATTTTCAAAAAAAGGGAAGGATGACAAGTTGTCCTTATTGTTCTTCTAAACACCAAACACATCTAAATAATTATTTAAATGAGTAGCAATTACAATTATTAGTGCAAGTTATTACTTTGACCTTGAAAACTCACTCTTAAATTTTAGGTCCCACAATTATAAGGCTCCACGTATGTATATCTACAACGAAAATTTAATATTTTGACACCCAAATCTGTATTATTCATTATCAAAAGTTTTATCTTTACAAAAATCTCAATTGAATTCTTGATTTTTCTGCCATGTAGCTCTCTGTTGTTAAAATTAGAGCACCTTGTTTTCATTTCCTTCATTCTTTGTCTTGGGTTTCTTCTTAGTGCTTATTTATTTATTTATTTATTGGAAACTCTTTTGTGCTCTGTCTCTTACTGTGTTTGTAAAGTACATAGCAGAATGAAGTATTAAATCCACTTGGGGGTTCTCCTGTTGTTGTGTTGCCAGGGAAAATATTTTAGCTCTAAAATCACCAATAAAAATATTTCTCTTGCTATTGTCAGTAATAGCTATTTCAGGGAAAAAAGAAAACTAAAAATCCAACAAAAAGTAAAAATTACTTGCTAACACATTCAATCTTTCATCTCTATGGTCAAAAATCAAAAGATTTAATCTGATAGAAGACAAATGGTTTGGGGAAATAGCAAATGCATGTGAAATATGGCTTGAAAGCTCTCCTGTGAGAGGCTAGAGAGGACACAAAGCTCTTTAAGTGTGTGGGGGGAGCACTTTCTGTGCCATTAGTGCTTGATTAGATAGTATAACAGATAATGTAAGAGAAAATTAGACTCTGACAAGAAGCAATTGAACCTTGAGTTTTGACAGTCATCTGTTGGGCACCTTATCACTTTTATCCTTAGGGCCTCTTAGATGACACATAAGGACTTTGTTCCAGTGGATAATTATCATAAGTGCATAGTGAAATGTTATGCCTTTTTCCAAAGATGCATTGGTTAGCCCCAAGCACTGCTGTGGTGGAGTATTTTGGGGGTCTGATTTTATATGCTGTACAATACGTCAACTGTGGTCTTTGCTGGGCCATAGAAAAATACAAAGGTCATAAAATCAAGAGTTCAAAAAAGCAGAATAGCCTTCAAGTCTTGACCTTCTTGATTGGTAGACAGTTTTAAAATTTATAGCACATATTAGAAAGAATAGCTATTGAGTGACTCTTGCCTTCTACATGCAATCTTTTTTTAAAGTTATATCAATGTCACAAGTCAAGCAGTATCTTACCATGAAGTTCTTAAAAGAAAAAAGGATTCACTTCAGAGTTTAAAAAACCCCAGCTTTTGAGATGAGACTAAACATGAAGTAGCTCCTGTGAAAAGCAGAAATTTACCACATTACTTAGAGAAGGTGAAAGCCGTGGGCTTTGGTTGTAGACTTAAGTTAATCTTCCACCCAGATGTACACCACATTTGTATGTAAAACTGTTAACATTCTGCCTGTGTTAATCACTTCCAAATGTTTCAGTGAGGTTGCAGGAATCTCTTTCTCTAGCAATATATTCAGATATCAGGTTTTCTGAAACAAATGAATTGAGGAGGTTGTAAGTATTAATCAGAATATGTGAGTGGTACTTAGTTTTCATAATTTCAGGTTCAAGCAAAGTCCAGAAGGTGTCTAAAAGCATAGATCTCTCTAGGATGTTAGCAGCAGCTATCCAAAACAGCTTGCCATGAAAGGTTTGCATTCCATAAAATCAACCTTATGATATTACTGTCATTTGGGAAATTTACATGTCATCAATACCACTGTATTAAATCTAAATCCTAGGAAAATTTCAGTTTCACTTAGTGAATTTAAGGCTAAATTTGATCTCTATCTACACACAATTGTTGCTTTTCTCTGTCATCATTAAAATAAGTTTATCAGGCTGTTGTGCTTTTCACTTGCAATAGCAAAATAGTTACTATAAATTAGCCACCCAGTCATTTATTACTGTAAACAGTATTATTTTAAAAGTGATTTTTTAGTCATTGAGTTTTTTGGGGCTGGGTTGTTTTTTGTTTGTTTGTTTGTTTGTTTTTAGTTTCTAAATAACCAGAGAGCCTTTGATTCCAGGAAAGTCTATCTGCTTTCTGTCATGGGAGGAGGAAAGTGCACACAACTTTGGATACAACTTGCTGATGTCATAATTCACTCTGAAACATGATCCATATGGATTTGCCCACAAATGCAAATTTGGTTGGTTTGCCAAGTTTCAGGAAGGGCCCATGGAGTGAATTCAGGTATGTAGTCTTCCATTCTTCTGTTGATAAACTGAAGCACTCCTACCCAGAGTATGAGTGGTTTACAAAGGTCATATTAGTAATTTGTGTAGAATAGGGGAAGTTATTTCTAGAAGATTTTTATTTTGTATTCTGCCCAACACAGGTATTTAGTTAAATGATAGGTAAATTCATACAACAAAAAATAAATCACAACACAATTTTGCAAGGTCAGAGTAACCGGGAAACTATTAGAGGTGAATTCATTGTTATTCATTTCACTTCAAAGTTAAATGTCAGTTCCCATGACCCAGTAAATGGAGTGTAATTACTGAAAGTATATAAATGATATAACCGAGAAAAATCTGACTCCTGTAGATGTTCTTGAGAAAGGGTTTTTTTCATACATCTGGGTGATTAAAAAATTGAACTCCTGGACAGCAAGATCGGTCAAATTACTTCCCCATCTCCTGACAGAAAAAATACGCTTTGAGGGGCCTTATTAAGCAATCTATCTCTATTGAGCTCATTAAGTTCTGGACAGCTAATAAGAATATAATAGAATCTTGGATGTCCTCTATAACATAATCTGACAAGTTGAAGCTCCACTCCAACTTCATTTGGATGGGCAAACAATGAACCATATGCTAGCTTCAAATTCAGCTTAGCTTCCTTCTTGTTTTAGTAGGACTAATGCATTTGTAAAGATAGCTTAAATAAAAATCATTCTAACCTCTCTTTTTTCCTTGTGAATGCTAACTGTCACAATTCATCTCACTTCTTACTCTACAAAAGACAAGTATACCCACTTCTTAAGAGATGCTTGTAAACATCTATGCACAAAAATCCATTTTAGTGCATAACAAAAAGTTGGGTTTGGTCTGACAAAACATAGCACTTAACTGTGTATTCATGAACAACCTCTACTGACACCTGACATACTATGTATTTCTACACTTACCTTCATAGTTCTTATTTACAAAGCCACATTATGGGTTGCATATAAAATTAATCTGTTCATCTTCCTGCTTTCTTCCCAATTTTTGAATATGTGATGCTCTGACCTCTTGTTCCTTTCTTTTTCCTATTGGATCAGAGATCAGTCTTGCTATATTTTATCCTTATTCTAGTATCAATCTGCTTGGTAATAATGCTGTCAGAAACCCGACATGTAAGTCACCAGCCAGTCCATCTAATGGCTAACACAGTTTTTCAAGCACAGAAGCCTTAATAACCACTCAAGAGAGAGAGGTGAATGTTAGTGTCCACTCACCTGTAGCTCCTTACCTCAAATGATCATATGCTAATTCACAATGGTAACAGCTTCTCAGTCTGCAAGTCTGAAGAAGACTCAAATTCTCACCTCCAAAGTGAGAGATAATTTCCCTCATCTAACAGTAAAACTCTCCTGCTTTTCCTGGAGGGAAAGAGCTCTCCTTGCTCTGAGTACCCACTGTGTTGTGCATCTAACCTTCACTGACTCTTAAAACTGTGCTTCTCCTCCCCTTTTCGTAGCATCTAGTATAAAGGCTGAGCTGTAGAAAGCTTTCCCAACTACTGGAACTGGGTTTTCTCAATGGTCATCTTCCTTCCCATCCAAACAGTTCTTATGTAAGTGTAGTGTCACAGTGAGCTCAAACACGACGCTGATGCAGAAAGCAGTGCAAGCAGGGGCACAGCCCTTGTGTCACTGCAAGCCCTCCGCTACTAATTCAGCACTCTGCTGATCAGATGCCCTGTATTGCTCATCAAGTCATCTGAATGTACCTTTCTGAGCTAACTTTTTGCACTGGTGATAAAGCCTTAGGGTACCTAAAGGCATGAAAGCCTAGGTTAGCCTGTAGGGTGTGTGGAGAGAAACTATGTATAAAAGCAGTCCAAAGAACTGGTCATTCAGAAGAAGAGAACTGTCATCAGAGGTCATCCAAGCCCCTGGTAATGTCAAGAGCTGGTACAATAATGAACTGAAAGATTCTATACATGGAAGAAATGTTTACAGCTGGAATTATTGAAATTATTTTGACTATAGTAAGGTGAGACTGCTATCTTGCCTTGGACTGTATTCTCGAGTTACTGGGACTGAATCAAGATGGAAGAAGTAACTTTTATTATCATCACTGCTGCACTTGTGTCCCAGATTTCTGGGATCTTGCACAACACTACTCTGACTTCATCAGGCAGGTTATGAAATGCATCCTCATGGGAACAGGACAGACGAAGGGAACTAGATGCTGCAACACCTCCATTACCTGTGCTAAATGTTGAATGCCACCTATAAGACTGTGTAAATGGGAAGAATTTCCTTCAGCCATGTATTCCTACTCACTTGTTCCTTCAGCTAGCATTCTTTGTTTCCTTAAAATCACATTCACCTTTTCCAGTGCTGCTAACCTATGACCAAAGTAGAAGGAAGCACCTGTTTGTACAGCCTAGCAACCCAGTAAATGTGTCTACCTTGGTGTGCAGGATCTGCTTCTCCCACAGCAAAGTCAGAAACAAAAATCAGCCCCAGAGACAGAACCTGCCTTTTATATCTTTACTGTTCTTTTGTCTCCTTGTTTATGTTCATTTATTTTGCTTTATCTAACAGGAGATAGGATCAGACTTCAGTTGCAAGATCTCAAGTTGCCCTAAACTCTCTTTCTTTTCTCCTTTCAAAGGGAAAAGAAAAAAGATAACAAAAAAGACAACCAATGTGACCTTTGAATCCTTTTAACCCTATGTGTTCATTCCAGAGGTAATACAAGTTGCTTGTTTTCAGTCTTGAAGAACCAAACTAGTCTCTCTGTGAGTGAGCGTATATGCTGCAAGACCACACTCAAACACCCTCAGCAGTATTGACCATTCGAGTTCAATCCTTTGGTACTCTGGGGACATACTCTGTGTCTCAATTGCATATTGAGGATGCTTTGTAGATTAATCTATATTTCATTGTTGGAGCTTGTTGAGATACACCCCCAGCATCCTAATCTTACCTTGACTTCTGCAGCAAACTTTAGTTCATGTCTAGAGCATACATGCGGGTTTCCTTTTTGTGGAAATCAGCTTATATGGAAGTCTGGTGTGAAGAAGACTGATGTTAGCATGAGTGCAGCTAGGACATAAGCATGGGCATCTGCTGACTTGAAGTGCCTGAAGTTCACTGGAAGTTCACTGATACAGATATCATATACCATTCTTTCCCAATTGATGATGAAAGATCCCACCTCTCCTGCTGGGAGCTATTAGGCCTGTGTGCTGTCTTCATGGCAGACTGTGAGCTCAAGAGAGAGCAGAACCCAGCCTAGCCAGTTAGCCAGACAGATCCATCAAGAAGCTCGTATGAGAGATGTTTGTGTGTAAATGGGAAGAAATTAGAAGCAAAGAAGAGCTATGCAATAATGGGAATATAATCTTTAGCTATGTCAGGCAGGTACTCCTCTGAGCTTAAAAGTGGAACAGGAAATGTTAAAAGTAAAGAGGAAGGAAATTTTTAATTACTTTTGTTGTTAGATTTTTTTTTCTTTTATAAGGGAATGACAGGTAACAGTAACTTGACCTGAAACAATAGACCACTGGTGATTATTTAAGCTTATAGCAGTAAGAGTTTTTTTAATGTCTTAGTCTTCAGGGTCCTGAGATCCCCTCTTATTATAGCATCAGTTATCTGTTTGTGCAAAGTAGTCATAAAATACTACCGGTTTCAAACTGCAAATGTATTAGACCCAATTTACAAGATGTGACAATTACTATGAGACAAAGGCTCAGACATTCTGAGTCCTGTCTTAGCGTGCTCTTGGCTCTTAACAAATTACTCATCAAGAGTATCAAGATAGCTTTCTCATTTTAACAATCCCACGATAAAACAAAAAACACAACCAAAAAAACAAAACCAAAAAAAAAAACCAAAAAAACCAAGACCAAAACCAAAAGCAAAAGCAAAACAAAGAACAGATCAGCCACAAATACAGTTAAAGCCTGAGATACATCACACAATTTTTGTTGTCTATGTGGTGTTCCCTTCCACTAATACCTCTGTAACAAATCTACCACAAAATGGCACTCCACAGCTGAGAAGAATCTTCATGAGAAGAATCACTGACTTAAACCAGCTTATCTTTCTTTTTTTCCAGTCTATTTTATATCCATTGACATGGTCCTTCAGAAGGTGAAAAATGTAGTACACTCCTATCTCTTGGTTATATCTCCAGCTCAAGAATAGCATGAATTGTTTCTTATTTTGTTTGTTTTGTTGGCTTTTTCCGCTCAATATTCATTTTGCTCTCATTAGAGGAGAAAAAAAATTGTTTCTCCAGACAGCTGCTCTTTCAAAAGTGTCAGATGAACCCCACAATTCTACCTGTTCATGCAGACAAATAGTGATACAGATATATTATTTGTCATACAAAACCTCCTCCTCCTAACAGAGTGTGCTGTACCCAGTGAGGTGTGACCGGACATCATAAGCAACTCCGTATGATTTTACATGATGCACCACCCCAGTGCTGCTGTCTACACTACAAACCACACAAGATTTAGGTGGTAAAAAAACAAACCACAAAGTCAAAATTTGACAGAAACAAAGCAAAGTGTTTTTATTACTTTGTCACTACCTGAACTTAAGGGCACAGTTTTCTGAGAAATCAAAATGCACCTTTTCCTCTACTTGAAATGAAACAACGAAATGAATCATGCAGTGGTTTGTTTTACACAAAATAGTCTCCCATGGTCTCCTGGGAATGTCAGTGAGCCATAATAGGCACTGGGATTTTTCATTGGATACTCACACTTCTGAGGAAACAGAGCCTTGCATCTGCTGTACCCATCGCCCTCAACAGAGTTACTGGATCCTTGATGCTGTGGATGCACAGAATAGCTAGCAGCATTCCTCTAACTCACAGTTCACACGTAAAAAAAAAAAAAAAAA
>VXBL01003885.1:210302-261190 GCA_013400195.1 Aramus guarauna
AAAACATACAAACAGGGGTTGTGGTGTTTTTTTTTTTATTTCCCCAGATATGTGTAATAAGGAATATTATCATTTATTTGCGCTCCAGTAACAGGTGGAAGATCAAAGCTGTACTGTTGTAGGTATGGCACGAATATATAACAAAAACATGTCCCAAAAAAGTTATAATCTTAATTCAAGTAAAGACACAGGATTTGGCTATTCAATACAAATGAGAGAGGTACATGGGAGAAGTGAGACTTTCATGAATATATGAGCATCCATCACCAGTGCACAATGGTTGCTTAATCAGTCCAAGTACTTTAGAATTTGATAACTACATTAGTCTTTAAAATTGTGAGGTAATAAATATTTGAAATATGATTTCCACACCAGAAAGCTTTAAAGGAAATGGGAACATTTGAATGTAGTACAAAACTAAAGAAAACCTTACTGTTCATTGAACTACTTGCTTTCCGGCTTATGCAACTTTGCCAAAGGACAACTCAGGAATACAATATCAAGCATCTTCTGAAAAATAGTTAATTCAGGGAGTTTTTCTTCCCATTTTGGAAGTTGCTCTAGAACTCAATTCCCCTGGTAGCTTTATGAATGCATTATGATAATGCAATTCTAAAATATTTATTTTAGCTAATAGCTATTTCCTTTAGGTGAACATAAACTGTGCTGTAGAGTGCTTTAAAGAAGAGACTAGGAATGGAATCAGAAAAACCTATGTTAGTCTTTTTGGATTTTGAAAGAAAGCAAAGTAATTTTTTTATTGCAGATGGATGTTTCTGAAATACATTGTCCTTAGCCAATGATGAAAAGTGAGGGGAATGTTTAGATATGTAGCGAAGCGTGAATACATATCTCTACTGCTAATAGAGTAGCTTATTATTTTTCCACTTTTGATGAAATCATAACATTGTAAGTTTTAAAAGGTGATTGAGCAAATTTTTCTACTTTCTCCATTTTTCTCTTTTAAAATAAGTATATATTATGATACATTTTTCTGTTCTGGGGTGGTTTTTGCCCTCCTTTCTCCTTTCCATTCCCTAATTTCCTAAAATTGTAGAACTGGAGAGCAATTTTAGTTGGTGAAGCATGGCAACATCTGAATAAAATCCAATAACTATACAGATACAGAGCTAGAGGTACTTCTTGAGTTAGTGGATTGTTGGCTGCCTTCTTTTTGTTGAAAAATTACCATCTTCAAAGGTTGAAAATTCTTTGTGTTTAATTCTCCCTATTTTCATCGATAAGTGGTAAACAAAAAGCAGCGATTTTCCATTTCATTGTTTTTCCTCAGCTCCACTGCTTTTCTTCTTGTTTTCATTATACTTTTTCAATTTCTAAATGGGGGTGGGGTGGGGGGGAGGGCGGGAAAGGACAAAAATGGAAGTAACAAAAAAATGGATAACAATTATTAAAAATAAAATGTGCATAATTTCTATATTAAAATATATATAATATTTTACATATTTTCCATTCCCATTTTTGCCCCAGATGCTCTTAGATACAATGTGGTTCAAGTAGTCTACTTGTCTATGAGGTTAAAAGAAGAAGGAAAGGGTTGGCTTAAAGTATCACTAACATTACAGTTTTTTTTTAATTTTCATTCAATGTCCTGAATCCTTAACCACTGACTGAATGTCTTTGTTACATTATGGTTGCATAGTAACCTAAATAAATCAAATTATTTGTCTCTGTCTACATAGTAGCAGACAGGCAAACATCACATCAACTACCGTAATAAATAGTACTCAACTTGTACAAGAACACTGCCAAAGTGCCAGAGAGGCCCATCCATAGACAGTGCTCTTGATGGTCACGTTTACAAGCATTTATACCTTTGGAGACTGAATTATCATTGCTCATATATCACATGTGACTAAACTATAAACTTAATTCCATCATTATGCCTTTATTTTGCTTATTGTCAGCACTAAATTTACAATGAAAATATTAATGAAGGGAAGATTATCATCTCTGTGTTCTCCTGTTGGCTTGTTTCAAGAGGAAAGATCAGAGCAATACAGACAGACAACCCTGACAAGTTTGATAGACTTCAAAATGGGAGTCTGCACGGATGAAGATTTCCATGTGTATGTATAAAAATACAGACTGGAGCCTTCTGCTAAAATCTGAACAATCTGGTTTCTTATTCTTTGAAACAGAAATTGGACGGAAGACCTGACCACAGTAAAACAGAACTTCAATGCTTTACTGTGAATCTAAATTCATCATATGGAACCTATCACTTAATGCATATTCTTAGAGCAATTAAACCAGAGCACAGAGAACCCACATTTTCTAACAAATAGAGTGAGTGTAATTCTGCATTTTAATCATATTACATTTTAAATGATTTTGCATGTGGCTTCTGCAAAAAAGAAAGATCCTTAAGTAAAAGAATTTTAAAAATAAAATCAACTTCATATGCTCTAGCATCACACTTTGACCTGCAATAATCCTAAACAATCACAGAATATATTGCCTTCTGAATGGAAAACACACCAGACAAGCATCCTCTGTGTTACAAAAATGAGTCACAGGCTACTCACAGCTGGGTAGCTTGATGCTGCCAAATTTTTTTTCAGGATAATTAGATTCTAGTTAGATACTGGAAACATCACAATTTTTTAACCCAGCTTTTGTGTATAAATTATATATTTTCCAAAATATCAGCATTTTCTATTTTGAGTTTGGATGAGTAACCTGTGTTTAGCACAGTAGGCAGACCTTGTGCTGTCAAGAGCCAAAACATGTTCAGTTCATATTCTTCTTCAAGAAGTCTTCACCATAAGGCCCCCAAGGAGCACTAGTATTTCTGAAAGGACCAGCACGTCACAGCCTAATGATGTAAGACTGCTCCTTTTGTAGCACCTGAAAAGGTTTCTCTTTTTTTTCCAGAGTGACTCTTAAATCAGCTCAGTGAACTTTCTGAGTGGTCCCTGAGATGTCCTAGATTGAGGGTCTGTGAAAAGAGGTCTTCATGTGGAAATGTCATTTTACTCAACTGAAGATCCCAGAAAGTAACTTCCTGTTAAGTGACTGAGGGACCCCAAAACTGCACAATTGTGATATATTTGGTTGGTTCCCTTTTTAATATATAGTAGAGGAAAACAGTCAACTGTCCATGAGAAATGGATATCTTTCTGAGTATTTAAACAGCAGCCTGGGGGAATTTGCATCCTGCAAGGGCCATTCATGCAATTTGTAGGACTTTAAAGAGGGAAATGAACTATTTGCTCTGCCCATATTTATCTTCCATAAAGGTGCACAGCCCCTGTTCCATTATTTTAGGCTTGCACTGCTAAATCCTTGTCCACCCACTCTAAGGAGGCTGAGCAAATTGCTGCTCCCATGAGAGCTCAGACAGCCCAGTCCCAGCTACTGTCCGATGTGGGTGCAGAGCTCACAGTTAGCCATGTGCAGTGCACGCTGCCATCAGGAGTGACCCTGCACTGGCAGAGGTGAAGAGTCCACAGCAAACAGTCCATGACTCCCTCTAAGCAGCTTATGAAGACTACTCACTATGGATGCTGAGGTCTCACAGTCCTAAGATACACTTATACTGGGGTGGGGGGTGGGGGTGGAAGGAAAAAAGAAAAAAATCCTATGCAAAGACAAGTAACAGCGGACTCCCAGCTTAAAAGCAAACATGAAGACCCCATTTAAAGCATATTTTCCATTTTCTGACTTTCCAGGAAGTAACTTATTCAATTCAAATGGAAATGTCACATGCTTCCTACCCGTGCACTTTGCTTATTTTAAATATGTTAAAAATCAGCCAGATTTCTTAATGTATATGCATGTGTTGCCCTTGCTAATTTGTCCTCTCAGGAACTGAAAGGACAACAAAGGAGGCAATCCGGGAAAGACCAGCATCCTTGGACACAGGTACCTGCTTCCAAATTCCCGAGTGCTGCTATAAGCAGTTGAGACGGCAGTTCATGTGCCTTGAATCCTTTACAGCTCCTGCCTACAGAAGTGCGGCTTGACTCAGAAATAGCCCTGTGAGTATGGAAAGAAATGAGTTCATCTTCACATCTTGTGCTTTAAGCTTTGTCTTGGGGCTCATAGCAATTTCTCTGCTGTAGATTACATGGCTGGGTACCTCTGGGATCCCTTCTCAATTTAAAAAGGCCAAGGGAGCAGCGTATAAAAAATGAACTCTTCCTGGCATCTGATTCAAGACATTGCTTAGTCACATGTTCCTCCATCTTTCTCTCCAACACAGAGTAAGAGAAATATACAGTTCAGTAGAGTCTGTGAACATCTTTGCCATCAGCTGGAATTTTCCTACTTCCTACAGTGAAAAATTGATGGATGGTTTTGCCTGCCCAACAGTTCTGTGAGAAAGTGCCCTAGAAATATACTTCTGCAACTGTACTATGATTTTATTATAATTAATCTTCATTCTCTTTCTGATTTTCTTGTATGATACATCGGCACTGTCTCTTGTCTCTACTGATCACATCATTAATGCCCAGTAATTGGTATATTCACAGTCAAATACTTTGGTGAAAGATGTCACTCTGGCTGTGGAAGGCCGTGAGCTGCAGATCATCACCCATGTGGGAAGCCAGATGTGGGAATTTCACAGATGTGGCATACATATATATGTGTGTGTGTGTGTCTGTGTGTAAATCATATTCTAAGATTATTTTCAGTATTCAGTTTTGGCCGTTGCTGGAGACAGGATACTGGACTATAAAAGCCTATACTGGACTGGTTTGACTGAGTAAAGCAGTTTTTATGCATTTTTAGACCAAAAAAAAAAAAAAAATCAAATAACTGCTTTTCAGCTCTCTCTCTTTTATTGTTTTTTTATTTTTTATTTTTAAAGTATGTACTGCCAATTTATGCTGCTGGTCCTTATGAGAAGGACAAAGTAGTGTCTTCTATGAGAAAGGCATCCTGGTAGAAAGGGCTTGAGCACTGAAAACTTCTTCAAAGATGAGTCACAGTTGTGTAGGTTTCTATTACCCTTCCAAAAAATGGAAGATGAAGAAAAGAAATGTCACTATACTCTACATCTCTTAGACAAAAGTAAAACAGAGCTATTTTTTTCCTGTTTCTCCAGCAGCTTCTGTGTATAAATTATACATTTTCTTAAATATCTGCATTTTCTATTTCAGGTTTGAGCTGATAACCTGTGTTTTCTCACAGTAGGCAAATCTCATGCTGTCACAGGCAGCAGTGACACAGCCTCACATTTCACTTCCCTTCATCCCAAGGAGCCCTTTGCTATTATGCCATTAGAGATAACGTGAAGCTTTGCATTGAAACACCATAGACAACAGTGATGCATGACAACCTTTCTAGCCCATGATCTGCCACTGTACAATGGGACCTGCTCAGCCACACCAACCCCTATTGAGAGGAGATAATAATTTCTGTAGAGAACAGCGTCAAGCTGTAACACCTTCCCCAGTGAAGGAGCTGGAGGAGCCATGTATTTCTCCTCTGAGAAGATGGAAATGTGCATGTCAAGATTGCAAAAATTATATATATATGAACTAAATACCCTTTAGACAGTTCTTGCTGTAGCGCAATCCCTGAAACACCTTGGATGGGGGGTGTGGGGTGGGCTTACCTGTGTTCTGTGAATTACTTGCATTTTGGAGCACAGGAGATGGGGGCAAAGGTGCTGTCATGACTGTCCCGTTGCAGAGCTCAGAATGGCTGTAGACCCTGTGGGACTGGGTGCGCGGATATGTGGCCAACTAAGTTTTACAGCAAATGATCACTGTTAAAATATTTTACGTCTTTTATGAAAGATACAGCAGACAAGCAGACAAAGTGTTTGTTATGTAAAGTATTCAAGGAGACTTTCATTTTAACAGCATCCATTATTCCCCTTCCTTTTAGCTGCAGAGCATTTTTATGAGGAAAATTCCCTGGCTGATAGTGTCTTTTTATACAGTATTAAGATGATATTAACTCCTCCTTTGGGAGAGAAAAAGAAAATAAAAAGTAGCTGAGATGGCTGGAGCTGTATTTGTTGTCTCTTTTATTGGAATCTGGGCCTGCTCCCTCGCAAATAAAACAGGACAAGCACATAGACAAAGGGAGTGGGGAAATAGCCAAGAAAGGAAAAAAAAAGCTTCTGTTTGTAGTGTTGACTCTGATTTGTAACCTTGCTGGAGAAAGACAAGCACAGCACATAGTCTTATCAGCCACTCCAAGACCTGGTAAGCTTGCACTGATGTCAAGCTGTTCAAGACATTACTATTAGTTGCCTTTCTGGTCACAGGGTTAACAAAACAAAGAAAGAAAAAAACAAACCAAAAAAAGAAACAAATCAAGAAATTTGGGCTGAGAATTACACCAAGGGCACAAGTGTCATGCTGTAGCCAGCTTTCAGGACTCAGCCAAAGCTGGTGGCAGAAATGCTGTTGTTGCACTCTTCCCCTGTGTCTCTCTTGTCCACTCAGCCCATCTCTTCTTCTCTGATTTCTCAGGAGCAGAAGCACAGAAATATAAATCTGTCACTGCAAATTCTGAGCTCCTAAAATATGGTAAACCTGGCAGCTGAAATGAAAAATGTTATTCCTTTCTGTTTTGTTGTCCTCCCAGCAGTACTGTCAAACTATCACTGCCAAGTATGGCGACTGGCATAATATCCCATCTTCTCATCTTTGTATTCATCTGTTAAAGTTGATTTTTGACATGCCACTGTTGCTCCATTGCTTTCTCATTTTTGTTGGTCTAATTTACCAGAAAATCAGAATCATCATCCAAGGTTTCAGGAGGCCTCCTTGTTTGGACTGATTTCATTATTTACATGTAACTTTTATTTACTTTTGGAAACAATGTTTTATAACATGTTGTGTTGGTCTTTTCGTGTCTTGAATGATGGAGACCATAGATTTCTTTGCTACAGCCTGAATGAATTAACAATTCCAATATGTTGTCCATGCAGTCCTGGTATAGTACACCTAAGGCCAGCTTCCCAGCTGAGGCACACTATGGAGTTATGCATCTTCTGAAGCACCCTTGCAGTTCTACGGGGAGAAACTTCCAGAACAACACTTCACATTTATTTCACTTACAAGAAGCCCTCAAACAAAATGATATCTGTACTTGATCCACACCCATATGAATTGTGTGAGGTCTGCCAGGACCTCTCTATGAGCTGTTTGGGTTGACCTCTGGGTTTGTTCTTGCACATCCTGAGCACATTGAGCATGCTGGTCCCAGCAGGAATGGACAGTGCAGAACATCCTTGGATGGCAGCTAAACATGGCCTTGAGGTCTTTGTGAATCTCAGTCCATCTCTGAGAGGCAAATGTCATGTTGTTGCATTTGAGAACAGGAAGTTATTTTACACTAAACACCACCACAATAATTCTATATCTTACAGCAAGTGTGTTTTCTTGACTTATTGTCCATACCTTTACTTTAACCCCCCTATTCTTCCTCTGCTCCCAACACAATCCATTTGTGTCCAATCCCTAAGGGAGAAAGATCATTTTCTGCTAATTCTGGGGCAGGGTAATGGTGTTGCTGAGGAAGGCAGCTCCACATGATATGAGTACAAGTGTAAGACATGGCAATAAGATCTGACTGCAGGTTCAGGTAAGCCAGAGAAAAGTCAAAAGATAAAGAAAAGTATTGACAGCGTGCTTTGCATTGGCCTTGAGAATGGCCAAGTGAGTGGTGTAGCTATCTGCTTCCCATTATGCCGGGCACCTATCTTCCCTTTGCCTCTGACAAGTAGCATGACTTAATATGATGACAGGGAGAATGAGAAGTGAGGAGAGTGCAACAGTGTCTACAATAGGGGATGACAAGGGGGTCTATCACTCCTGATTCATGTCACCTTTCAGCAGAGGTTGGTTTAACTTGTGTCCCTTGACAATGTGCTTCTGAGGAAAGAAAAACATGGAGGACAGACACAAACTGTAGACCTGTTCTGTACAGTGCTAACAAACTCTACAATGTCAGATTAAAAAAACAAACAAACAAACAAACAAACAAACAAAAAACCCAAAACAAAACAAAACAAAACAAATAAAAAAAACCCCAACAAATGTCAAAGAACCAGTTTTATACTATATCAGGCATGTAAATCACAGAGAGGAGGTTAGACAGTGCTGTACATAGCATCACTTGACTAGTTCCAGATAAGTTAATATATAGGATTTATGCCCCATTCTTCTAAGGTGCCACTGTCTAAAGACTGCAGAGACAGGCTTAGGCAGCTCAGATGCCTTGTTGGGAGTTGCTTAGATGATTTTGGGGGAAGTTGGTGTCTAATGGATGGAGCAGATCTCATTCTACTAAGCAGATCTTCAAAGAGCCGTCAATTAGTCTCCACCATTCTCAGGGACATTATGTCCTTCAGATAGTAAATATTTCCTGTGAAAATGCGATCTTACTGTACTAAAAGCCAACCTGTCAGAAGATTCACATGATTGTGTATTTCTTCCTTTACATCCAATATGGAAAAAAAGCAAATTCTATTTCAGGTATTATGTTTAAAAAAATACTTTTCCACCTTTGTGCTAACCAGTGAATAATTGTTTAAGTTTTCCAGTCAAGTGCTTCAGTACTGAATCTTTATCCTGGCTTTTAAAGATTTAGATTTAGAGCAATAGTCTTATATTTAATCACTTTGTAGTGTGCTGTCTCATTTAGGTATTTCTGATAAGACTTTTAATATCTTTACTTTTCTTGCTGTTCCTTGTTCAAAAGAGAGTAATCATGTTTCAAAATGAGACTGTCGTCACATAAAAAGATCCTACTTTTCTTAGGACATTTAGGAGTTGTTTTCTCTCTTTCATAGACCTACCTGACAATAAAACAAAAGAAAGGAAGTGAAAGCAGGAAAGCAGTCCCAGGAATGGGTCTGATCATGTGGTGTATTTCATGTTACAATAAATGACTGGTATAAAACTGGGCATTGCATGACATTACCCCAGTGTTTACTTTAGAAGACAAAGGGAGTCAGTAAAAGGGAATGGGTCAAACACATTTATATATTTCTAAGGGCAAAAAAGAAGCTAAGCAAAAAAGCTAATCATGTAGTAGCTTTTTGATAATTTCTGGTTTACCTTGGTTGTCAGACTGAAGAGGAGATCTAGTTGGCAGTTGCAGAAAAAAAGGCATCAAAATAAACATGAAGGAGGCACATGAGAAAGGGGCAGTCAGTGGAAGGAGGGAAGACCTATGTGAGACCCTTAGAACATATGAATTACGACTGCTCCTCTCTCACTTCTGTCTAAGGGTTGCAGTTTTTGGTTGACAACTTCCTGTCATTCCTGTTTCTAAAACATTGCAGTAAGGAGACTCATCCTTCAGTAGGTGCTTGCAGTTTCTACTTTTTTTTAATACAAATCTAGAAACCATGGGTTATGTAAAAAAAAGCAAAACAAAATAAAATCTAGCAACATGACTTGTTCCACTGCATATTTCAGTATTTACCTTTTTACTCTTCTTCAGCTGGCATCCTACTTGACTAAATTTGAGGGGCTTATTCAGGAAAGGATCATACAGTCAGGCTCCTTACTTATTTAGAGTCATTCAGAAAGCTTTCTTAACAAACCTTCAACTGTTGGGATTTTAACATGCTTCAAGAACCTTTCTTCAATCTGTGCAGGTTGCTGAACTGAAATTACTTACTGAGGGCCATGATCCAAATCCTGCTGAAGTCAATGGAAGTCACTCCAATTATTTCAATGGAGCTGGATCCGGTCCATAAGGCATTGACCGCTTGAAGTTGTTTTGCAAATGTTGAATCTCTCCTTATGTACTAAGCACAGTCAGTAATGAGGAACAGGCTGTAATGGGTCTAAAGGAGTATATAGTGTATGTATACAGCCCTTAATTAAACACATCATACTATACTGTCATAAAGCATTTCCCACACTCAGTATTGTTCACGTTACTGATAGGAGATTTAGGTTTTTGAAATCCCACACAAAAATGTCCCAGCTGTTCTATATACTATATCTTATAGTACTTGTCACTGTGTGTAGGAAGGGTAATTAACCTAAAGAACATTATATTTCACTGCCAAATGCTAAATGTCAGTATAATAAATTTCTTAATATAAACAACACATTTAGAAACAGTAGGAGAGATAGAGATGGAGTATTCTTTGAAAAGATATTTCACTAAGGGACTGGATGGCGCAGGCAATTGTTACAAGATACCTTAAAGTCATCTTTTCAAATTCTACAGTGCCTAACAAATCAGTGGTATCCAGCTGTGATGGGAGGTACTCGAGGACTTAATGCGGTAGATCTGACTGCACACAGAAGTAGTCCTGTCTTTTCTTAGTCACACACTATTACTCATAAAGAGCCTAATTCCTTTGTGAATTCTATGTTCTTGA
Source organism: Aramus guarauna (assembly GCA_013400195.1). Lineage (NCBI taxonomy): Eukaryota > Metazoa > Chordata > Aves > Gruiformes > Aramidae > Aramus > Aramus guarauna. Next base: position 220,633 of record VXBL01003885.1, read on the forward strand.
AATGGTTGAAATATGGAATTTCTGTCCAGTGAGACATTTCAGTTTTTTTAACAAATGTATCCCAAGTTATAATGAAAAAAAAGAATATTACATATTTTTCAGTAGTTTGGGGGGTTTTGTGTGGTGTGGGTTTTTTTGTTTTGTTTTGTTGGTTTGGTTTTGGTTTTTTTTTTTCTTTAAAAAAGAGTCAGGCTTCATTGGCTTTGTTCTCTAAAGTCAACCTTGAACTTACTCTTTTCATGTATTTCCAGTCTCTTTCTTGTTCCAAAAATGTTAACTGAACTTTCACAGATTGTGAGAAGTTTTGGTAAGTTAAATAGATGTATTTCAGAGTCAGAGAACACTCCAGCTATAGGAAATTCACACCTCAAACACATGTACTTCGGATTCCGGACATCGCTACTGCAGAGCCAGGAGAGTAACTCAGGAACCTCTGCTCCAGCAAAGACACTTGGGGCCTGAAGGCTCCTGACTCTGCAGAAGGCTGATGGAAAGTCCTGGCATCCACTGACACCAAGTTTGGTGAACTGTCCCACACATGTGAATTCTAGAGTCTAGTGTTCAACAGGAGCTATACTGTGTCTTTCAGACTTTGGTGAATCAGGTCTGTGAAAATGAAATTAATTAGAAATGCTTTTCAGTGAGAGAATGTCCAGCCAACTCTGACATGTTTACCCTTTCCTATTATGTGGTCTTTGCTGTCTTTATAGGATTAAGGAACATCAACTTGATTTTGCATAGTACTATCAAAATCAAGTATGAAGTAATTCTGTGGCTGCCAAAAATGGTCTTTGCCTTATTTTCCATTAGCAAACCTCATCAGAATTCAATGATGAAAGTGTAGATGGCTTTTCTGAACAGATCTTTTATTCTGATTGAGCAATTCTGACTTCCTGCCCAGTCTCTCAGAGTGCTTTACCTACAGTGCAAAGAACTCAGGGCAGAAAAAGAAGACCAAGAAGAAGTGAAGGAAAGAATTAAAGCAAACAAGCAAGATGAGCATGGAAGAATAAGCAAGGTTGTGAAGTAATTGGATCTGACCGTAACAGTAGGGGCATCTATACAGAGGGCATTTCAAACTCATTCTGGAAATCTCTGATGGAAGATTAGTATTCTTTCCCAAGTCTGATACTTTAATTAAATCCTCTGCCTTCTGATTTTGAACTCTTCAAGCCAAAAAAGAACAACCGAAAAAACACTCACTATGATGGGGACTGGCTATACCCCACTGCGCTCAATATACGTTTTGCCAGTGGCTCTTACAGGAGTACTGGGCTTATGATCGCTTGCTCCACAAACTCTCATTTTGAAAGTTCCATGCAATTTTTGAGAAGCAGTCTTAAGTTACGAGTCATCACAATTTCCCTTCAACAGCAACACAGCACAAAAAAGCAATAAACCTGACTTGGCAGTGATTCCTTTAAAAGGAGGGGACAGTCAAAGGCTTGGATCTCTATTTTGCATTTCTTTCTTTATTTTACTTCTTTTATTAAAATTCTAACTGCAGTCAGGATTTTGAAAATGACAATCCTGCCTACTGACAACACATGCAATTATTACTGTGACTTTTCCATGGAAAAAAATGCAGGTGCATTGTTTTGTACTTATTCATCTGGAGAAAAAGCTTTTCTCAGCATTGTGACAATTATTTGTGAGATGAAAATTACTAAGTAGTTCATCTCATTTTTCCGACTGTCAGTTTTCTTCACTGTCTCTTTCTCCTTGCAGAAAATGAAAGTGTCTAATATGGCTCCCAGTTCTGTCCTTAAGACTAAGCATGGAAGAAACCACTAAAAATCCTCTCTCCAAATTTGAAAACTGTAGGAAATTGTTGACACAAACTTAACACATGAGTTTCTTGTCACTGGTACAGAATTTTCACATGAAAGATGCTCTAAAACACATTTCATGTTGATACTGCTGTAAGCAAATAACTTGCAGCATTATTAACTGATTTATAAATGTTTTTAACAGATGTTCCTGAAACTAGATGTTTTGATTACAGAGATAATAGAGCAGAGTACACCATAATGAAAAGATAGAGGTTTCCAATTTTATTAGTTCCAAAACATTGACAGGTAAAACTGTACATTTAGAATTAATTTTAAAATATACTAAAAAAAAAAAAAAAAAAAAAAAAAGAGAGAGAGAGTAATTAACTTGAACTCTTTCATTTAAATGTTAGTTGAATAACTATGAAAAGGATCTTTTATTCTGAATAATGCCTTTTGAGTAAATTTTGCCCATTGAAAGCTAAGCAATTTCTACAGTGATAAAACCTTCTGGTCCTACCTACAGTGTTACATTGCAAAGGTTCCCATTGGCAAATCTCACCTAAGTTCTCATTATTTACTCACTGATAATATGGGACCAAAAATTTACAATAGAGTAAAATCTGATTTTTTGCAAAAGCCATTCTTTGTAAAAGACATCAGGAAAAATAAGGAAAAACTTAACTTTGATTCAAGAAAGTGCTGTGCTCCTTTTGGAAATTTGAGGTTGACTAGTATGTATAAGTGTGTAAATACCCACATATTTGATCTTCACATGCATTTTCTAGTGATCCTATCAAAATGTAGCTCCTGGTTGATGAAGGAATATAAAAGTTTGTATAGCCACAAAGAAGTAAAGTTCTCTATAATTAATGACAGTTATCTTTAATATTTCTTTCTTGTTTAAGGAAATTATAACATTATATTTCAGGACTCAATCAGTTCCTTGTTGTTAATAGCATATCCTTTTATCAGCTGCATAAAAATATCAACTGGATCACACTGGATCAGTGGTTATCTCTGGAAATCACTTAGGAGTTAGCTCACAGAGGACTTATGTTTCATTGTCATAGTTTATGGGAAGACTTGGATGCCCACAGTATATATCACAGACATCATCAAGAAGCAGCATGCAGCTACTGATATGGTATATTGTCTTCTAAGGAAGTAAATAAGTGAGATATTTTGAAATGTGTGCTGTGGAAATGAGTCTATTTTCCATAAACTTTTGATGAGACTCTGAGCCCATAATTGTAGTTCTGGTTTTTTTCTTAAATAATCCCTTATAAAATATGACAACGAGGGACTTTTTTCTTCATTAGAGAAGTTGGGTACTCCTAAGTACCTGTGTTACTTCACTCTTGCAAGCAAAACTTATGAAATTTTTCATAGGCCTAAGTTGCCATAATAATGAACTAAAAGCAAAGAGAGTGGATATTAATACATTTCCATCCTGAGAGTGACACATTTATCAAAGAGAATTATCCCAGGTACATAGGTCACTATGAAATCCCATTTTATTTCCCCTATATATTAAAATTTCTTTTCATCATAAGTAGGCTTAATAAGAACAAAGTTGTGCATCTACTTAAATGCTTTGCAAGACTAAGGAACTCTTTGCTCCTTATTTAACCTGAAAATAATTCAGGCAAATCTGAAACACTTAGAAAAATAAAAGCAGGAATCAACAGGGTTCTTTGCTTTCACACTGCATAAATTTATGCTGGAACATGGGCACTGACATTTCATTCTTAGCTGTTGTCACACAATACTGCATAGCAGATCAAATGTAGCAATTAAAAATGTTTTGAAACTGCAACTCCTACTCCATAAATTACCGCAGTCTTTTGTTACAGAACAACCAAGTCAACTTCCTGTTTGTGCTTAAACTGTTCACAGCTTCAGCCGATGTCCTGCAGTGTCTTTTCCAAAGGTCACACCACAGTTTTCGATTCACACATTTGATTAAAAATATAAGAATCACAGTGTCCTGGGAAATGATCTGCAGTAAAAATAGATCCAACTACCTGCTGTTTCCAGAATAAACCAGGTTACTGTCTCTTTTCCCCATTCAGCCAGCATTGCAAAAAGAGGAGGCTATATGAATGTCTGCAGAAATCATACTGCTAAACTAGGGAATTATATGTGAGGTATTTGGTTTATGACTATTTTTTTTAGAGCACAGCTTCTATAACTGATGAAAATATGCTCAGTGTAAAACACGGTTAAGGAAAACCAAGGGACAGAAAACTGAGTACTTAGATTTTATAAGGACTAAGCTCTCCTCTCATTCTTGTTCAACGGCTGCAACAAACCTTTCCACAACTGCCTTCAGACCTTATTGTCATAACCTGTCTCACACTGATAAGCATCATCCCTGAAGTCTTATTTGCATTTAATGAAGTTACTATGGAAGAGACTATGCAGAGAGAGTCTATATGTTGTCTTTTCTTTCTTTCAAGATCACGTCCCTCAATATATGTGGTAGGATAATTAAATGTCCACTCCTGTTATCAATAATCCTAATATTTTTGTGTCCAACAATCAGAAATTTTGAAACAGCATTTGCAGCATATGGTGCAAAATCCTGGCCCCAAATGAGTGGAGTACAGGAAGAAATGCCATGGTGAAATACATCTGTCGGATTACAAATTCCTTTCCATTTTCAATGCAGGAACTTCATTTTATGTCATAAACTCAATTCTTCTAATCTCATCTAATCTAAAGATTATGATAGTGTCCACAAAAGATAGTCATACCACACCAGATAACTATAATTAAAAATTCACCCCTTTGCTGTGTTTTCAGCTTTCTTCCATTGTCCAAGGAGAGATTAATGCAGAATCTCCTGAAGAGGAGATATCCAAACGGCAGAGTGAGCATGTGGGGTGAGGGTGCATTTTCATGACCCAAAGGCTGATCTGGGGAAAGATTCCTTGGAGCCTCTGCCTCCTGGAGGAAGATTTGGATTGACTGAGAACTGGAAAATCCTGACTAGACTTTATCCAGACCCTGTAGTTACACAAAGAAAAACAGGGAATGTGGTGTTGAGACAATTTACAACAGACTGGTGAGCATTTTGAGTGGGAATGGGCCAAGTTTTAAGAGCAGATCTAACACATGTTCTCTCAAATGTAAATTGGATTAAAACCTGTTCCATTTTACTTACTCTACTGTGAAATGACATTCTGGTTTATTAGCAATGCAGGTCCTGACTAAAATTTAGTATGATTTTTATCTTAAGAGTGACTCTGTGGGGAACTTTACATTTCTTTGATGATTTTCATTACAGCTTTAGCTATATTTAAACTGAATTTTCATGTACATAGAACATCACATTCTTCTTTTAAGCACAAAGTAAAGATGTCAGAACAGATTGAAATAGCTCTTTGTGAGCCCTCACTGTGACTATATGCTTAGACCAGTGGAAAAGTAAGTAGATTCATGTACAGGTAAACAAATAGCATCTTTGATCTAGTCAGCCCTGCTTTTGGAAATACATGTTACTGGCCAATTTCTGCTTCCAGTGATAATTCAATCCCCCTACTTACACATATCAATCCTGCTGTGGGATCTGTCGTCACAGAGTTCCGCAAAATCTCCTTCACCAGGCCTCCTTTTATCTGGGTTGGAGCTGAAACACACAGATTCATAATGAGTATTATTAAGCTGATAGACTAGACGTTAACACAATCATTTACATGGGTATTTGGTGAAGCAAATGTAGTGATTTACTCTAATGGCTCCATTACTGCGCTGAACATTGGCATAGTATGCACTGTCCCTTTCAGGATCTTTGCCTCAGAAGAAAAATAACTCCAAGTATTGATATTCTAGGCTAAATAACCGTTCTTATAAGTTATTCTCCTAAAAAGTACTTTTTTTCATGCCCATTAAATATATTTTCTTTGGTCAAAATAAAATCTCAAATTGCAATATTGGAAAAAGAAGCCTTGCAAGCCTCTACTTTTATATTCTCACAACTTAAAAATAGCCACAGCAATCTTTTTTGCCACTATATTTTCTGAAACTATACTGTATAACAACACTACATCGTTTTGATAGCTCACAATTGCAAGTCTCCTTTCCTGATCCAATTTCAGCTTGATATTTCTGCAATAGATCATATCACAAAAGCATTGCAGTCAGAGCAAAGATTTAGCATAATTCCTATATTTAGGGTTCTGTCAACAGATGTTGAAAATACAAAGAAACTATTTTGAAAATAGAAGACATGGTAAATGGACATTTGTCTATCAAGCTGAAAGTATGGCTGTCTACCTGGCTTGCTAGCAATTGCATACATTATTGTCCTTGAACTGTAGCTGTAAATGTGCTGGCATACAGTGATGCTGCCCAGAGAAATAAATCAGTTTGAAAGTAACCTACTTCTTTCTTTCAAATTACCATTAATAACATTTTGCTTTTGCAAGATTAATGCACCTTAGCAGACAGAGATACAGTGAAACCAATTGTCTTGTCTGTGCTCCAGCTTTCAGTCATGTTGCTGTCTTTTTCTGCATTACTTATGTATGTATATATTTCTAAGCAAATTTAGAGCTGGGATGTACAGTACAGAAGATAGGGCAGATACAGATGAAGCGGCACTAGCAAAGTAGCTTTCCTAATACTTTCCTTCTAAGATAAAGGGAAACCTTTGTGATTAAGAGAATGCCTCTCTCCCCACTGAAAACTAAAGCTAATGGAATTTTTCTTTTTTTTTTTTTTCTCAGAAAGACTAGAAAAATACCAAATCATATGGAGAATATCATCCCAAAACTTCATGGATTCAATGGTTCTTTGGTGAATAGCAGGTGGATTTTCTGACAGTTGTGGTTTCTGGTGTCCCAGTACTGCCACTGTGTCCTAGGGCACACAGACTTGTTACAGAACGGTCAGGGCTCTGCCACTGGGAAAGTCTCTTTAATCAAGTAAAGCTCCAATCTGTGCCAGCACCTTCACTATTAAGAGAAATCACCGAAACAGATGTTTTCTTGCCCAGTTTCCTGTCTTAATGCCACTGTAACATTTATGAGCGTTTTTCCATCTTTTTTGACTCTGCCTGCTCACCTTCTTGCGGTGCAAAATCCTATTCATCCTACTGAGCACACCTCTGCCTGAGGTCTAGGTCAGCATGTCCAGCAGTGAGGGGTTATCTGTACCTTCACAGAGCCCTGCCTGGCTCTGAAGCTCACAGTCCTAAAGCTGGAATTCATGGAGTCTTAATGGCTTTCAGCTCTACTGATACATTTCAAGACTTCCATACTGCTTTTTGTGAAATCAAGACCAGAGGGTAAAATTCCTGGGACAAGCTCCCACAAAAGGATTCAGCTGAGCAAACACAGAGCAAGGATTCAGTTCAGGGTTAAGGACACCTAAATGAAGGTGCCTACAGGCACACTCGGGGCCTCCCCTCCCCTTCTGTTTTATGGAGAACTACTCAGTAGATTTCAGCCTGCCAGATACTAAAGGCACAGCTCAGTTGCATAAAATCAGACACCTAGTGCTATTTGAGATGTCCTGTGGTGTCTGAGATATCTTCATGCAGTTGACAGATACAACACAGGACCTGCATAAAATCCTGTGCAGGATCAGCCTGCTGCAAGGTGGAACGTACCAGCTCAGACTGTAACAGGCACTGTCATGTGAGCAATTGAATTCATACCTGCTTTAGAGTGAACTGAACTTGCCTCCATGCTCCACTGGTTGTATTGACTAGACTTCTGCTGACTATAATTGGAGCTTTGGACCCTTGCATGCTTACTGATGTATTCACTTACCGATAGACACCTGTCTTTCAGTGTTGACCTATGTGTCTGCACATAGATTCCTAAATTTACATGTCTAAAGTAGTGAGCTGATCCCATTGCTATTTGTAATCACCTGAAGCTCCCTTGAAGATAAGTCGGGAAAGAGATGCACTTCTAAAGTGAAATTCATGCTGTCTTAGTGTAATAATGGAGAGCTTAGATTGGCCTCCTTATCTCCACGGACTTCTAGGGACCCTTGGGTAAATCCAGGGGTAGGGGTTTACATGGGGGACATATGAGGGGAGGGGTTCCATTCTCAAAACACAGGCATATTTGTCATTTTACGCCCTGTGGCTTTCTTCCCTTACCTCCAAGTGTTGGCCCGGAAGAGCAACAGCCTTCTGTAAGCTCTGTGCCAAGACTGGAAGCCACATGTGAAGGACAAAATAGTTTCACTTTTTCCCCCCAAATGCCTTCCCCCCCCCCCTTTTTTTTTTTCCTGAGTAGGAGACTGACTGGCCATCATCTTATTTAGAGAAAATGGTATTTCCCTTCAGCTGATGAGTAAATGGCTTTTTGATACACCAGGTACCTTCTTTTGCATTTGGTTGGTAAACAGCTCTTTTTTCAGAGATGTAAAAGTCTCCACCCCTCTCTTTGGTGGCTATTCAGCATTTCCCAGTGAGCATTGTATCTTTCATTGAACCTTAAATTCAGTAAATTGGTCTATACGTTAAAAATGTATATGATATGAATATCCCAACAGTCTAGCTGTTCAGTGGAATTTATGTTTCTGGTTCTTCACTGAGACCAGACACAATAAAACACTCTAGAATGACAATCCACTTGGAGTGATTCCTAACCTCTTCAGAAACCATCGCATACTATGGCAACAGGACTAGTTTTGACATACTCGACTTTCATACACTGGAGAAAGGTCACCTTTTGGCTTGCCCTGAAGGATAATGCAGGGCCAAACTCTTCGTCTTCCCTCGCTGTTGATTTTGCTCGTTGTTCAGCCATGATCACAGATTTATCTCCAAAGAGATTCAAAAGTGAGGTTAGGACATGGGCTTGCAAGAGCTCTGCTTAAAAAACAGTATAGCTCTAGACTTATTCTCTTATCTCAATATTTCATTTATAAAATGCAAATAAAAATGCTTCTTTGTCTGCTTGCCTTCATTTAGATTTATCACTAACTCTCTTGCTAACTCACGTCTGGAATCCTGTTCTCATTCGCCCCTGAGGTCTGCAGTTGCCTTTGCAACCGTATCACTGGTTATGAATTTGCTAACCTTAAGACATGTTGGGGAGATACTAGATAGAAAATGCAGAGAGCTAACACTGAGTGGGAGTACTGTGCCTAAAGCACCCAGATGTGGAACAGCTGTGTTGTTCAGCAAATCACCAGAACTCACCTGGGATGTTCAATGACTCATAAATTTAATTTCCTTCCCTGGGCTATTCAGACTGTCAGCACCACAACCATTTCAGCATATTCCCTGTACAGATAGATTTTCCTTCCTTGAAACCTTTCAGTGAACCAGATTATTTCAAAGCTCTTGCTGCTGTCTGTTCAAACGCTGATCTTCTGTTTGCCTTCAGAACCTCATTGGCCTCCTCGCCTATGTATCTTGTCACTTCTCCCTGTCAATGTGAGCACCACTGCAGCTGCAGAAGGACAGCAGATAGTAAAAGTTCTAAGGCTAAGTGGGTAAGTGAGAATGAACACGAAAGGACATTTAACTCAACGTGACATTGTAGGTGACATTTCTAATTTCCAAAAGCCTTTCAGCCCTTGCAAAATGCAGAATGACAAAGTTTCTATGAAAGACTGGCAGACCCATCTGCGTTGCTATAAATGCTAACAAATTACATCTGTGATGAAGGTCAGAGACATGCTGGGTAATATTTGTCAGAGAGGAAAAACCTGAAATAAAATGGAAAGATTTTCTTCTACTGGGAACAAATCTCTGGGGTTTCATCATCTCACTGGCTTACATAGTTAAGATCGTCCTTGTTTAAGGTCTCCCTGATTCCAGAAATCTTGCAGTTAATGCAGTGTAAGAGTCTTATCTACTGAGGTTAGGACAGTCTCCTGGAAAATGCGAGCTGCAGGTCTGTACCAACTCAGCCTGAGGTGAGCCTCAAGTGTGTGTTCCCTTGTCTGAATAAAGTTACTCCAATTTGTATAGCAAAGACAGACACTGTGCTGGTTAGGTTTGGTATGATCTTTCTTGGGAATTTCAGTGAAGACTCCCTGTCCTCAACTCCTGACTACTGATGGTTTTTAAGTGTCAGCTAAATATCTAGCTGTTATTTGGTTTATTTCTGAGCATACACTGGTGACCGTGCTTAGGCTGCTGGGAGAAATTAATGTCCGAAAATGGAGGTGTTGCTAGGTTTTCAGCTTTTGAGGATAGGCAGCCCTAGATTATAGCTTATCTGGACATCTAAATCCATCCTAGTTGCCACAATAGATAGTTTTCCCAGAAAGTAATGGAAGGATTTAGAGAATTTGTAATATGTTGAGGGAAGTTACATGGAGAATATTGTATCTCCTAGAGTTGTGTGAAATCTAATTAAATATCAAAAGATATATTTTCCTATTTTTAAATTATGCTTTTCCCCAATACCTACTCCATCTTGCCCAAATTTGCATCTTTTCATTTTTAAGCATTTCAGGGAAAATACATCTCTCCAATCCCAATGTCTATATGAACATACATTTTCACATCCTTTTGATATGAAAGACTTATCTAAAAAATGTGATCACTTTCATTCAGCAAGGCAGATACACTCAACGTTTCTTCTACCTTCTTGGGATACAACATCTAATTTTACTTGAAAGTATGTGTACTTACTTTACTCAGATAATCTTATATTGATGTCTGTAATAAAATACCCAAAAACTTGAATTGTTACCAGCTTTGCATTTCATTAGGAAAGCTTTGTATGCCTCTGATAAGTATTTGCCAGTTTAGATTTTACCCGACTGTTACAGTCAATGCCTCTGATATCTCAAAACCAAAATGACTGTGGGTCTTTATTAATAATGGGTCTCTAGGCACCAGGTTTACATTTTATATGGGAGTTTCATGCTTCCAACAATATCAGTGCTGTGTTGCTGATTTAGTGCCTGCTTCCCCTTAACCACAGCAGTAGTGAGTTCCTTCGCAGATCTGCTATCTACAGGTGTGATTCAGACCTCCTCGTAAACACAATTCTCATTGACTTCACCTTTTATAACAACATTTATTATTTTTATAACACATAATGCCCCAGCCAAGACTGTCACTAGTTATGCATCTTATCAGGAATTCTTTGTGCACTTCTAGAAACTATACTGTTGCTCTAGAGCCTGACAATACTCCTAGCAAGGCACATCTTTTCTCCAAACAATTTATGATGCCAGTTGGATCAGACAGACAATCAGAGGCCCAAATAGTTCTGAGGATTACCAGATCTGGGTAAAAAAGTAAAATGGTCTGTATTTCAGCACAGTTCCTCAGTGCCTGTCATACATGCCGCTCTCATGACTCTTACTCTCACTTTTATTTTGTTCTTCATGGTAATGGCATTCTTCTCCCACCTCCCATGTCCTCTGAGGCAGGTTCTGCATAAATATGTGCAGTACTGAAACGTTTAGGAACTTATGGATTTTTGGAGTCAAGCTCTAAGTTCACAAAGAATGAATTCTGTTTCACTTACTAAGCAGACAATATTGTAAAACATGTGTCTTTGCCACGCCAGCAACATCAACTTTGTTGGCTACTTGCTTTGGTAATAATACCGGCAAGGCAGATGCTCTTGTGTGAGAATTTAAAATTAAGAGCATCACGATAGTGATTCTGCTCATGGACTGATAGACATGTCTAAGTACAAATGTGTACAGACCCTTGCAGATTATTTCACACATCTCAGCTCTGGGTATATACAGCAGTTACAGGTGGAACAATTTAATCTGAATTAACTCAAACTTGGTATTTTGAAAAAATGGGGGGGAGGGAATCACAATTTCAAATAATTTTCTAACTAACTTAGACAACGTTTTTTGGTTTTGTTTTTTTTTTTTTTTTTTTTTTTTTTAAATATAACTTTCAGGTGAGGATAATGAAGTTCTTTTCCATAGTCTCATCAATTTTGGACGTTACTTTAACTTAGACTTACAATGTTTTCATAACCTCTTTAGAATGAGAGTAAGAAAAAAATTTAAATATACAACTTCTCATAATAATGACACTGGTTTTTAACTAGTGCTATCTTACAATTGTACTGCTCTGTGTGAGAAACAAAGAATCTTTTGCATCCATATCATTCAAATGAATGTTATTGCAGCCAGCAATAACAGAATTCCTAACAACAGAATAACAATTGTTGAGTGAACGTAAAATTTCAGCTGATAGATACAGATTGAAAAACAGTAAAAGCTTCAGGCAAAACCCATCATTATTTATTTGAAAGATGCGTAATCAGATTTATTGAGCTGATTAGAGTGATAGATAATCTAAGACTTGGCAAAGCACCCCCAGATTTTCAAAGATTTACATGTGGATTTAGCTCTTTGCAGCTGATAGGAGTCACACAGACTAAATTACGTGCATTGCTCTGAAAATGTAAGGAAACGGCCATTGAAGGGGAAATGGCTCAGAGAACGCTGTATAAGGTGACGTGTTGTTTGCATACTATTATATGGAATTGCAAGCTCTGCAGTAACTCCTAATGGGGGAAATTTATCACTGCAGAGAGGACCTGTCAAAGCAAAGATGAGGACTGACAGACTGTTTGACAGGGAGAAAAGAAGTGACCAACCAAAGCCTGTTCCACAAATGGGGGACAATATGGAAGAACAGCACAGGGATAAATGTGGGGAAATATGGGCATCAGGAAAGATGTCACTGAACAGGAATCACCGTAACAGTGTGGGGAGAGTGGGAGCAATGCACCCAGAATATGCAGAAGGACTGATCAGAGTGAGAACATAAGGACTGCATTTTATATAACCCAGCAAAAGGATATGAGAGGTACAGACATGACAAGTCTGAGGTAATGGAGATGAGATTTCCCCTTCTAAAACTAGACCAATACTTCAATCATTTGGAGTTATGTTCTCGCATTGCAATGCCTTCTCCAGCCCCCCACAGGCTTGATCTCAGTGCTCGTCACCGAGCTACGGGTGTTGTATCAATGGGGTGGGTGAACCCCAGCCAGCAGCTGAGCACCACACAGCTACTCACTCACTCCACACCCCAGTGGGACTGAACAGAGAATGGGAAGAGCAAAAGCAGTTACACTCATGGGATGAGATAAAAATAGTTTAATAAGTGAAGCAAAGAGAGAGAGAAGTGATGCAAAGGCCATCACTCATCACACCCCACAAGCAGACCAATGCCCAGCCAGTCTCTGAGCAATGGCTACCTCTCCCAAAACTCCCTTCCCTCCGTTTTTATTGCTGAGGATGACATAATATGGCACAGAATACCCCTTTGGTCAGTTGGTATCAACTGCCCTAACTGTGTCCCCTCCCAGCTTCTTGTGCACCCCTAGCCTGCTCGCTGGGGAGAGAGAGCAGGAAAAAGAGAAAGCCTCAATGTTGAGCAAGCATTGCTCAGCACTAGTCAAAACACTGGTGTGTTATCACCACTGGTTTAGTCACAAATACAAAGCACAGCGCTATATGGGCTCTATGAAGAAATTATCTCCATCCCAGACAGACCCGGTGCAGTCAGGTATATTGCTGCAGATAGTACTTCTAGATGGCTATTGCTAGATGTATTATTCCTGCTAAAAAAGAAAGTGCAGTTCCAAGCTGCGCCTTAGCACAGGTCTGACATGACTGACCTTCTGCCACCCTCCCATTTTACCTCACTGCACTCAGTTCTGCACTCAATTCTGCTTTAGAGGAGTCACTAGAGAGGTTGTGCTACTCAAAACTCAACCTGATGTGAGCTTTGGTCCAGTATCAGTCCAGAGAGGAACTAGGAACACCCAGGAATGAGGAGGGAAAGAAAGGAAAAATGTCCAACTTTAACATCCGTACAAAACTTGAGACAAAGAAAGCATGATGGTGTTCTGAACCAGAGGCAAAAAAAAGGAGTAAAAAGAGCTTTCCATTTAATTTGGACAACGTTACGTTTCAGGTAATGGGAAGAGAGGTAAGAGGAGATGTGAAAGTCATAGACTCAGACAAATATGTAAAACACATATTGGATTTGAACAGAGAGCAGGACCAGGAGCTGGAAAATAAATTTTTGAGACAGTATCAAGAAGATGGCAACAGAATGGTGTGACCTGGTGAGATTACAAAAAGCAGAAGTGTAAAGCGAGTTATATATTCTTTTCCCTTTTTACAAATATGGTTTCTGACTTGATATACCGTCTGCGAGAGTGCCATCTGGTGATCCACAATTACATTACGAAAATGACCTTCGCAAGCAAGCTACAGTCAGAGCTAGAATACAGCTATTTCAGTAACTCAACCCTCTGCTGGTTTCATTAGAGCAAAGCCCTATTATATGCATTGTACTGAGAAAATAAAAATCATTAGAACTCACAGGGGAAAAGGCTGGAACAAACATACTCAACATTTGAATAAAATAAGAGCCAATCTTTAGCAATCCTTGTGTTGAACGTATGCATGCAAAATCCTGTTTATGCTATAAGCATGAAAAGGTGCTTTATATAAAAAGGAGAATTTGGGGGAGTATTTATATAGGTTTTTAACACTCTAGTTAAATCTTCACTCTAGAGTATATAAAATGTTAGGCAGTAAGCAGTAAAGGCAGATTCAGTAAGGTTAGCACTTTGTCTTTAGAGCTCTTTCTAAATTTACTTTATTGTTGTTCAGTTTGTCTTCTAACCTTTATAACTAAAATTTGCTGGCACTTCCCCCTCAGAATGCCTGAAAAATTCTCACAGCCAAAGTAATTAGCTTTGTTGTTTTCATCTTATACAAATATTAAGAAGAAAATATGAATTTGAATTAGTGTTGATTTCTTCATTATCACAAGGAGAGGTCCCTGTTTTTAACAATTTGGTGTTTATGTGACCTAGGACTTACTTTGTGTGAAAAAGGAAATGCTTCATGCAGAAAACTGAAGCAGAATTAATATGTTAAGAATCTCCAGCAATGATCTGCAGAGGAAAATTATCATAAGAAATATGTAAGTGAAAACTCTGTGCATCTCCACTGTCTAGAAAGTAGTGACTCCATGTTTACACCAATGTGAAAGGCTAGGATAGGGTTGGATCCAACTCATGAAATATCACCCTAAATAAGATGCTCTGCAGTTTAAATTCTCCCCTACTGCAGGAACATCAGCTCTGAGCATGGAGAAGCTATCCAGAAGGGAGAAACAGAGGTCCTATGTTAACCCTTCTAACCAAAGGGTTTGACAGCTCATTGGTAAATAAGGTGATTATGATACTACTTTTAGGGAATGGAGACACAGTGAGATAAAGTGACTTGCCAAATATCACACAGTAAGTTCTTACCAGAGCTAGTAATAGAGTCCACCTAAGCTCAGGTCTGAGTCTGGCCTTAGACCACACTGTCTTTCCACAGAGACCTTTGACATCCCAAAGCAGAACCTGGATCTGGGCTGGGAACTGAAAACACTTGAAAAATAATTTACATAAACAACACTAATCGTCAACTTAATCAGTCACATTTATCTTCATTTAGATGTAACTGAAGATTAAATCTCTCCAGGGGGTAGGAAATAGCTGAAATAAACACAAAGCATTGTCTTTTGAGACACTAACCACAAGCAGTTGCTCATTAAAATCAGCTATCTTGCTGAAGACTGGGAAGTAGTAGATGTACCTAGATGGAAAAAGGAATAGATTCTAGCAACAGCAGTCAGAATAGATTTTCCTCAGTATCTGGTAAAATAGCTGAAATACTAATTTGAGGATAGAGTAACCAAACTGCACACATGAACAGCAGTTAGCAGGGATTAAGCAATGCAGTTTGGAGAAAAGCAAGTCTTGCCCTACATATGCTAGAATTCTTTTATTGTATTAACAAAAGAGTCAGTAAAGAAGAACTAGCTAAAATAGTTCATTGGAACTGGGAAGCCTTTGATACAGTCTTTTATGATAGGCTGTTAAGAAGACAAGAATTTACTCCACTGGGACCGGGATTTTGCTCCAAGCAGCTGGAATGTGCAATATTTTTAAGAGGTGGCAAGGCCACAGAAAACCAACTCAATGGAGAAAATCAATTTGACATATGGAAAAAAGTTCTCAGTATGACACTCTGAACTTCCAAGTTTAGCCCAACGCTGTTGAATGATCTATGTGAAAGAACCACTGAAACTTCTATCAATAACAGATATATGTAGGCATATAGAGACTTTGGGAAAAACTTGAGGATATCTAGTAATGATACAAAATGGACATAAACATCAGGTAACTTAGCTTGTAAAATGGATTGCTTGAACCTTCTACTAGGTTTTAAATTAATTATAACAACTAACAAAATGAACCGCTTGATAAGGATCACTTCAGTTCCCTAAACTAAACCAGACCTCAGGCAAAAATTGTATTCTGCTTCTCTTGTCCTTCATTGCTGACTGATTTTTTCACTTCTATGAAAAATAATCCCTGTTTCCTACTTATTTATGTTCCAGAATCCATTTTGCAGTAATAAAAAGAGACTGTAGGCTCACAGTTTAGCATACAGTGGGTTGGCACATATCTTTGGATATTTGTGCATAGAAGTTCAATACATGCAAATCTTTGAGTACAGTGATACGTGTTTAGGACAGCAAATTTTATAGAATCATAGAATCATAGAATCATAGAGTAGTTTGGGTTGGAAGGGACCTGAAAGATCATCTAGTTTCACACACCCCCTCCCTGCCATGGGCAGGGACACCCTCCACTAGACCAGGTTGCCCAAAGCCCCATCCAGCCTGGCCTTGAACACTTCCAGGGAAGGGGCAGCAGACTGGCAACAGCTTCTCTGGGATACCAGTGTTTCACCACCCTCACAGTAAATAATTTCTTCCTAATTTCTAACCTAAATCTTCCCTCATTCAGTTTAAAGCCATTACCCCTTGTTCTATCACTCCATGCCCTTGTAAATAGTCCCTCTCCAGATTTCATTTTGTTCTTTTTCTTTTTCATTTAAATTTATAACAAAGCATGGCTTGAAGACAAGAATGGCAGAGGGATTAAAACCTACAAACTTTAAGTGAAAAGATATCAACACTTTATCTGTGGAACAACATGTATGCCATCAATGAAAATCGCTTTTTAACACCTCAGGAACACTGTTAGGGATTCTCATTTTTGCCTCTATGAGATCTTGACTGTCTGCTTCACAACTTAGTGCTCGCACATCTGAGTTATTGGAATGGACTAGTATACAGCTGTATAATTTCAGAGAGAAAATCCATAGTCTAAGCAAGTGATCTCAGTGTTGATGTAAGTTTTCTGAGAAACTTTGACAGGTAAAAGCCTCTGTCATTCAAGTTAAGCCTTAATTTTGCAATAAAGACCTATTGTACAAGAACTGGACAAACCTGGAAATAAACATTGCCTGCTTAAAGAATGCTTAATCTAATTTGAAAGATCAAATTACCATGACGGAAAAAAAGGCCAAAAATATGAAGGCTGATGACAAGAAGACAGTCTGTCAGGTAGCTTTACACACATGCTGGTGTTTGCCCCTTTTTGGAAAGACTGTGTTTCCTACATAGATGCAAGTCAGTTAGGACACAAATCTTACTACTAATACAACTAAAAGGCCTAAAGGTGAGACAAGAGCAGAACTCTGAATCACCCACACAGGTATTGTGAATAACACTCAAGTTATTATAAATATGACTCTATACTTCTTCTTTTACGAATATATACGAATATATATGTTCTACGTGTACGTGTAGGGCAGCTGGGCACAGGCTTCTTGTAGTTCCAGATGCAGTTAACCACACTGACAATGCAACCACATGGCCACATCTGTATAAAGTGCTCAAATGGATGCACTTTTTATTCCTGAAACTATGTGCACATCTTTCTAGAGATTAAGCCCTGGATCTCTTTCTCTCTCATGTAAAGCCAGTTTTAAAGAAGAATGAGAACTGCTTCAAAATGAATGAAAGGGAATTCCTATGCTGATAGTGGTACTGAATAATGGCCATGCCTAGCACTATGTGTTTTTCTTTTATCTCTGCTCAAATCCTCAAATTGATGATAAGCCAAAAAGTCCCCCGAGAGCCATTCACAGGGATTTTATTCCTGTATTGTTATCACACTGTCCCTCAATCCCAGCAAGCCAAAACTACCATCACCCCAAAGTTAATTGGATATCATTGTGCCTGTTCTCCATTAAGAGTGAGGTTCACGTATTGTTCTCATATTAAGTGTTTAAAGATGGATACTCAGAGTGTCTATTTGTATGAAACGTATATTTTCAGTGCATACAAGGTTATGGACCAAGGTTTGAACTATGCCCTATGACCCCTCATAGAGTCCTTCACTCACAATAGGTAAATGATTTCTTAGTAGTTGAATATTAGCTACCTACTTAAAATTTGCATTCACATTCAGTAAAGACTTTCATTTCCTGGCTGTGAAATGAATATTTTTTTGTCTTGTCAAAGATACATCAGCACTTCTAAAGACAGAGTGGAGGAGCCATTAACTCTTTGAAGAAGTGTTAAAAATTGGTATTATGATTAAAGTATCAAGTTAAGGTTTAGGAAATTCTTTCAGAGTAATTGAAACCTGTTTAAATAGGTGGGCCTGTCCTAAGAAAAGGGATTTCAGAAAAAATAAAGGCCACCATTTGAAATGGTGTTCCTTTTTGGTATAAAGAACATATGGGTAATTTTTTCCCCCATGGATTAGAGTCTGGATATGAGAACTACCTTACCTTCCCTACTCCCAACCCGGCATTTCACTGTCAGTCTTTCATATCTGCACCTTCCTTCATGACACACACTCTTCTAGGCTAAAAGAGAGCAAGGTCGCATATTGCAGCCATTTAATAAAAAAACCAAAAAACCAAACCAACCAAACAAGAAAACCCCATTGTTACTCCTTAACTTCTCTTATATTTCAACTAAATTATTTGGTTTACACAGTGCTTTTCAACACACAGGATAGAATGTCCCCTATTATGTCTTATTCCAAGTTGTCATCACTTCCAGGTGGCTAAGAGCACAGTTTTATAAACAAGCATTCTATGATATGTTAAATCACTGAGTCAAGAAGGGGCAACTGCTACTGTCATAAGTTTATTTTCATGGATCAAAGCTAAAACACCAAACAGTAACCAGCTTAATGACAGCATCTCTTTAGTATCATAGATAACATGAAAAGCTGTTAGATTTTGTTTTACACCAATTGCATATATATATGTACATATAAGTATAAATTTTCACAAAACTATTGCCATGAAAACCATCATTTCATTTCCCTGTGGAAAACATTCCAATAAGTTCAAAATAAGTATGTATGGTCTAGGAAAGGGCAAATTCAGCTGCTGTCTGAGAGGAACAGCTGGCTATAAATATTTTTGGGGAGAGAAATGCAAAGAAATCCTATTCATTATGCTTTCTCTGTGTATTCTAGTCTTCCTCCCTGAGTTAGGTAAGAAAAAGAAGATAGGCTTGGCTGCCAGATGTGAATTCAGAGAGGTTGCACTCTGAACTGATACAAGGCGCTCAGAAAATGGGATGTGCTCTAAATTTGTGAGACCTGGAAAATTATATTTGGGGAATTAGTTCAAATTCATTCTGGTTTTTGAGTCTTTGAGGGGAACAGAAACCATCTTTTCAGGTTTTCTCCATAAGGACTGGAAATTTACACATATATATTCAGACATCTTATTTTAATAGGTAGATGCACATATACCTTACATGCTCATACACAAACACTTCACACAATCATTAAAACTCTATGTTAAAATCACACACAGAGATTAAATAATGAGATTCCATAATCTGTTGCTTCAGGAAAATCTCAGATTATTGAAGTTCTGTCTTGTAATTTCTATGACTATTTTTATTAATGTGGAAGCATGTCCAGGCTCTAACACAAGTAGATGCTGTGCATTATACAACTGATAATCAAAGATACTCCTTACTTGAAGAGTTTAAAACATAGATAAATGAGACTTACAAAAGGGAGTGAGAAATGAGAAGTTCTATCTCTGTCCTACAGATGAAAAACAGAAGCAGAAAGATATTAAATTACTTCTGCATAGGAAATATACGACTGAGCCAGAACAGAAGCTACGCTGAGCACTGAGGATTTAGTAACTAAAGCACAAGACTATCCTGAATTTCAGAACTTATTAAAAAAAAATCTGGTCCTTCTGCCCAAATCTTGCTTTCAAATCTGTCAAGGTTCAACTACTGGAAGTGTAAAATACCAGGAAACTTCTCTGTAATTTTCCAATTCAAGAAGAAACTCTTAATGGCTTTCTTATAGATTAAATTTATGATGCAATTTCCATCTTAGTTTATGGCATTTTAGCTAAGAAAATCTCTCAAGATTTCCTTTAGCTTTGCTTTACAACTTCTTTTATCAGTGCATTAATGTTATGTCTTTTTGTCCACGTATCCTTTAAATCAGGTTCTGCTCCCATAATTTCTGTAACTCTCAGTATGAAATTCAGAGGGCTAAATCCAGTGAAGCAAACAGTAACAGCAAAAGCAAACTTGTCTTCATGTCAGTATATAATGGATAGGGAGATAAGCTGGAATTCTGAGACTATATGAATGAGAAATTTAATACTAAATCCACCAATGAGCTGAATAAAATGCATGTAATTAGACTGTTGCCTGAGGAAAAAAAAAAAAAAAAAAGTAAAGATCAGTGTCAAAACCCAGCTACCTTACCCCTGAGAACAAGCAGGTAATGCATCTATATCCATGCTTGCATTTATGTATCTGGACTATTTATGTATCTCATTCAACTTGACTAGGCCATGCTGCAGGCTCCAGAGACTAAACCACATTCATCCTCCCCCTGAAAGCAGTTATGTATATTATTGTAATACAAAGATGTTTGGACAGGTTTTTAGAATTCTATTGTGTTTTGTATTTTGAGCCAGAGTGACATTTAATATTAGCATCAAAATGTATCAGCTACATCATTGTGTTATATTTGTAAAAGATTCAGCTTCTAGGTCATCAGAACAGGAACTAATTACTGATCATAAATTCTTCAGACTTTCAACTCTACCACAAGCTTCTAACACTCATCATAACCTCAATTCTCACACAGCTCCACATAATTTTTTCAGACTTACAACCATGAACTGGACACATCAGGACAAATAACGATACTCAACACAAAAAAGCATTTGATATAGATTTAAAGCAACATTAATGCAAAGACACCATAAGAGTTTTGGCAGTGACACCACAGGTCTGGCCTGTACCTATCACCAAAGAGAGCTCAAGGAATCCAGTGCCAGCAGAGCCTGAAGGCAATACCTTCCCAGGGTGTAATATTGATATTCCATGTGGACTTTCCCACATGTTTAGCACAGGGTTGCAATCATGCAGGTAGATCATCCTATACTTGTGTAATTTTATGCATGTGTGTGATCACACAGGAGTCACCATTGCTATTCTTGTGCTCAGATCGAGTTTGGGAATTAGTTAGATCTTGCCAAGTCTCCAAGAGCTAATTATAAGCAGTGTGAGTCATCTCAGTGCCTGTGCCTGGATATGAGCTAGTCATCTTAAATCCCTTTTATATTTAAATGAGGACAAATGGGCACAGACAGTCTGTTTGAGAAGTCTATGTTTGGTCAGAGGAATTGGTTGCAGTTGTGCAGAATTTAGCATGGGAGGAGATCTCAGTTTTTGAGCTCAGCCCATATTATCCCTGTAAAGAACAGCTTTGGTCTGAAGTCATCTGTTCCCTTTCAACCGGAATTCTTGCAGGCCAGAAATGAGAACCAAAACCCCTTCTTAACCAAAACTCTAGTGATTCCTCAGACCCACAGTAGCAATGCCCCTCATTTCTCATGGGAGATGCAAAATCCCCTCGTACCATTCTTTTTTTTTCTTCTCCTTTTCAAGCCTAGATGGATCCTTATGCTATTTCTTGCCCACATCCATGCAATTCCCTGCACAACTGGCCTCAGACCCTCTCTTTCCCACAGGTCCCAGGACTTTTTTTCTTCTAGGAGTGCTTCAGATGGTCTCTTCTTCTCTTAGAAAGCCCAGCCCTTGATGTGCTGCATAAGCACACCAGGAACAAAGGTTGAGCTGGGACTGAGTGCAGGGAAAGAGATATCTTAGCTCGCAGACTGGCAACAGGCACTCCCAGAACGCGTATTTGCCTGGTAGAAAGTGCAGAGGTGTTTGTGGGAGACCAAGGTGCTGCTGCCACTAGTGATGTGCATTTGCAGGAAGTGTCTGGTGCAATGAAAATAAGGATTTGAAATGTCAGATTTCAACCTCTGGGAGGTGGAGGCAGACTATCAGCTTTACTTTTCAAAAAGAAGGTGAATAAAACTCCCTGGTTTCTCTTTCCATGGGGGGGATGCTGATGGCAGGATCCCCCCAGTGGTCTCACTGCTGGCTTACACGAGGGAGTAATTTTCACTGGAAACTAATCTTTACTGTGTCAGAGTCTCAGTGTCAATTTTATCTGTGTTTCTTGCTGTCACTGCTATTTTCCTCAGCAGCAGTGCCACTAGCCCTGCTATTAGCCACTGCTGGGCTTTACCTCAGAAGACCCCAATGTCTCTTTCCTCAAAAAGTTACAGAAAGGGGCAGCATTAATAACATGATAAAATGATAAAATGATGTTAAAGGCATTGCTGCTGAAGGGTAAAAGAGGTTAACTGGGCAAAGCTATGTTGGCCTGACCCAGGCAACATCCCAATAGTAGGCTTAGAGTTCACTAATTTACATTCACATCCTAACCTGAGCTTTGCAACTGGAGCCCATTTCCAAAGACCTGTCTAAATAGGGGCAATCAGGAAAATGAACCTGACTTAACTAAAAGTGTGACTTGAAAGTGGATTAGCTGACGTGTATTTGTGAACACTCCTAGGAAGAATAAAAGTGGACTTGTTTCTATTAATTTATTTCACTTTTGGAAGGGAACTAATTAACATTAATATATTTTTATTCTCAAAAAGGATGTTAGCTGTTGAATTTAATGCAGTTGACTGGAACCACTTTAAAAGCTGAGTCATATTAATTTTGGGGTTATTCCTTATAAATGAGATCTATTTTAAAAACTCTTATCAGAAATTTAGACTTCCCAATATCTTCCTTGGGTCCTTCTGCAGCAAGCACAGCTGATACCTTGCGTAAAGTTCTCTTGAAGGCCACAGGCAGTGGGAAATGTTTTTTGCTAAACACTAACTGTAACAAATGGAGGCTGGAAAAATTAAAAATCTGATGGAATAAAGAATGAATGGCAGTTGTGGCAGCTCAATTCTGTTCCATTAGGATGCACAGGTCTTGCTGCAGCTTGCGGTCAACCTTGCTTGCTATGGACAAACCTGTAGACACAAAACTCTACCAACATAAAGACCACAAGGAACTGCGGTTACACAGTGTTTGTCTGTGGGATCTGCATAAATGACTTGTAATGATAATCCCAAAGGAAATTAAGTCCAAACAAAGGCATCCATCCCTTTAACAAATAGAAATGTCCTTGTCTTGAAAGCCACAAGATCTCTGTTCTTTCATTTATGTACCTCTAGCTTGCGTAACACACATCTTTCCCCTTTTGTACCTGAGTTTCTCCCTATATGCAGCGGTGTACGTGTTCCCATCTTACTGAGCTCTGAATGGTAGGTGCTGTTTAATAAGCTACAGTTGTAGTAGTTACAATGCAGTAATTTTTCATAATAAATAATCCGAATGTACAAAAATAGTCACATGCATCAAAATATTCCATATTTTGTGATACAAAAATATTATCAACAATTTGTTTTAAAAAAAGAAAGTATCAAAGCAAGAGCACAGTAAAAGAGGAAAAATATTCACCCACCTCAGTATAACTCAGAATAATAACAATTTTGCAAGACATGTTCATCTTTAATCTCTTTCAGGAGATTCTGCCAGGCTGCAAAAAGCAGGAGACTATTGTTTTCCTCCCTCCCCCCCTCCTTTATTTTTTTTTCCTTTTGGCTTCATCATAATCAACACAATATATGTGCAATCATGAAAAATAGCCTGCAGCTCTGCTGGATGAAGCATATCAGCTTGTTCTCCAATTTTAGAAAATTCTATTTTATGGCTATCACAATTGCAATGAAGAAGCAGAGTTGCAAAGAGAAGCTGTCTGAGAAACATGCATAAGTCTATCTTGACGAAAAGACTAAATGATGACAAAACAAGGTCCTTATCAAATCATTCAAAAAAAAAAAGTAATAAAAAGGTATGATTCACCAGGGAAGCACTCAGATTATATTGTTATGTGTGTTGTTTGAGAAAGTAAATTGACAAGTGGAGAAAGAAACATAATCTCTGATATACAAACAAATCTGGAGCTCTTTCATGGTGTAGAAGTTGATCCTTGTCCCTGCAAAACCAAAATGTAAGTAAATATAGCAACAAAGTCCTGACCTTTCATCCCCTTATTACAATAGCCTGACTTGTAAATTTCCTGCTCTAATGTCATTCTGCGAAATTTTGGACTACTGATGCAAAGAAATATTTCCCTTGACAATAAAGAGTTTTCAGATTCTCTGCCTCTGTTTTCAATGCCTCGTTATCCTTATTTATAGTACGTAAAGTCTGTAACTTGACAAGACTCAGTAACGCTTTACATTTTACAAGTCTGGAGACAAAACATCCTGCTTGTCCTCTACACATGTTTAGTACTGTCAAATCATTAAAACTCTCCCAAGGGTATCCCTCCTTGCCAGATTTGAGACCTTATTAAGATTTACAGGAGTTTGAGATTGGTGAACAGCAGTAGAAGCATATTTCCCAACTGAATTTACACCAGACAGCTAGCTTCCAGCCTTAGAAGTCAGTCTAATTTTGCTGAAATTGCTGTTTCTTAGGGCTCATAAATAATGATAAATAACAGTGACAAAAAATGAGCTGAAAATAACAAGAAAAATTAGAGGATAATCTGGAAAGGAATAAAACTGAGAAGTGCACTGGTCTGATTCAAACCTCTCTGAAGTCAAAAGAATATATAGGTTGAGTTCAACAAGCTCTGCACCCAGCTATAGGAGCAGAATACGTGTGAGAGGCTTTGAAGCCCACTGACTGTGTGGACCTCACAGAAGCTGAAAAACATTTGTCTTCATTCCCATTCCTTATCCCCTCCTGCCACATGGATCTCCACAGCCCCCAACCCTCCACAAATGTAGACTTCTATAATCTCCCCTCTTCCAGAGAATTGCTCATAGAGAACTCAAGATACAGTAGGAAAAGTTATCCAAGTAAAATGACTATAGAAAAAGATGTCAGGGGAAAACAATCAACAGCCACCTCCTCCTGCAACATCACATAGTTCTTCTTCCTTGATATCCTTAAAGAAACAAAAATTTAAGGCTTAAAGTGACTAAGACTGTTCATAGAAATCATAGTGGGAAGAAATTAGATGATAGGACATTGACGGAACTGGCAGATCTGGGAGAAGATGCAGCTCTCCATCCTGAAAGAAGGGGTAGAACTAGGTAAGGTCACATATTTTAGAGTTGATGCCTGTGGTAAAGGGGATGTAACTCTTGAATATCAGCATGTGAGATCACAGAAAGGAGGAATTGGAAGTGAATTCTAGCAAATGCAGCTGATGTGGGTGTGTGTGTTATAATTTTGAACTCTAATTTTCTCCTTCAGTGTGCTTGCACCTTCTCCTACCTTGCTCTCTACATGCATTCATGCAATAAGAAACTGACTCCTGCTCTCTGATTACGGTTTTACAAAGAGATTTTCATCAAACATTTAGCAGTTTATTCTAGATCATATTTCTCCAGCGCATGCAGTTGCATATACAACTTGCATATCTTGAAACAGAAGATGTCTGCTGATTCTCCTGTGCCCGGTATAGAAAGATCTGAAGCTGTGGGGAAAACATGGAGAGAAATTTATGGCAGGTAGATGTATCACTAGAAGGAGAAATGAAAGTCTCACTGTGAAATCAAAGAAACACAAAGAAACTGACCTTTCAAGTCCGTGTTTGATGATTTCAAGATACACTGGAAGTTCATTTCACTCTGCTGCAAGATTTTAATCTGGAATGTTTCATCTTACAGTGAACCTGACTGCAACATCCCTTCTTAATAATTTATTTTAATGGTAAAAATTCCTCTCCTTCATTCCCAGATACCATGCACCTCTTTAATTCCCTTGCATTTCCATTAAAAAACAAAAGCCCTGAACCTCAGCAGGTGGTAGAGAAAGCCACTGGGGTAGCAGCTGATTAAAGTCCTTTGGAAAGCATCTGTTCCTCTACCTGCCCCTCTAAGGGCTCAACCTTGGGCTGTGCCACTTAGCCAGCTATTTATTTTTTTATGATATTAAATTCATGCTTAGAAGACCTTACTATCAGTCCCTCTTTTACCTCTCCCCCCTCCCCTGAACGATGAGGAAATCTGCTGCCCCTTCACCTTCAGTTCCTTTCTTGCAAGTGTCAGCTTTGTCAATCACAGAGAGATGATCCAGCTCATGAAAATGTGTCACAGCAACCAGAGTTTCTGCTCTGACCTTCAGCTCTGCCCTCTGCTGTGACAAACAAGTTTCATTTGCCACTCAGAGAAACCTGTTTATTTCCAGCAAAATATAACTTCTTGCTTCCTAGGAGAAAGAAAAAAAAAAAAAAAGTCTCCAGCTGAGGAAATGCAATAATTTCCTGATTTTGCTTCACTTTCTGTTCAGGTCTAGGTACAATTCCTTTATATACCAGAAAAATCTATACGAATCATTAAAATTGGAGCAGGAAATCAATCCTTCAATTAGTTTTCATCTCTTGTTTGCTGGGAGTGGGAGCTTTCATACAGAGAATGTACAGCGCAGAGCTGGTTACAACCAGTAACAAAGAAATAAATTTTCAAATAAAAAAGGTACTATCATTTCTTTGATACACTTATGCATGATCTTGTTATTTGCCATCCATGAGTACTCAGATGATATCTGTGTATTTTGTAAATATACTGCAACTGAAGATCGTTATTACGCATGATTACATGTCCAAAATTCCTGCTGAAATCTGTATGAGATAGAGGATAATGGATGTGGATGGCTCTCACACAGCACTGTAGGATTGAAGTTTCAAAGTGTCCCAGTGATTCAACAGCTGAAGGGCCAGACCCACCCCCAAAACGGACATGGGGCCCAGAACAGAGCTTGAATGGAATAGAGGCACCTGAGAACCTACCTGATGACTTAAACACTTTGAGACAAAACTATCTCCCATCTGACTTTAACCTGAAAGTTTCCCTTGAAGCAATCACTTCCACTCTGCATATATCCTATGCTGAACACCTGGGAGCTTTTATGCCCACATAAATTGTTGTAAAATACCGAAACAAGGGACAACGTTATCTTAATAGGAATGGGAAAATGTAGATAGATAAGCCAATACTTCCCTTTTTTTTTTGATTAGTGTCTCTTTCTTACTGAACATTGAGCCTCCAAAACTGTTCTGTGCACTGTGTTTTTATCTATGCTGATTTTAATAACTTTAGAGCAAAATTCTGTATTCTCTATAGAGAAAATACATTTTCTAGTCACTCTTGTATATACCTCCTTTATGGCAGTCTTACTGAATTACGTAGTGAAAATTGAGTAGTTTGAATAATATCACTGCCTGTCATGATTGCATAATCCATGATCATGCCATAAAACCATTTTCTGAATAACAGTATATAGCCTTCATTTTAATTTCCTTGGATAAAACATGTTTTGAAGAAATGTATAAATATCCATTGAGCACCCACAGACTTCTGTTTCATTGCTTCTGAATCCCAGCACCTAATCTTGCTTGTATGTCATGTACTATATTACAAGGAAATGAAATGCAATTCAGTAAATTATCCACTTCAAGTTGTGGCCATTTCAGTAGATAAAAGAAGGGTCCTTTATCTTCTATTTGTTTTAAATCCCACTAGGATGCTAGCTTTATATTTAGTCTTAGCTTGGGCTTTGCTGTGAATCTTCAAGAAGGCTCCTCAAGTAGAGTTATAATGAGCAGAGCTGTCTCGAACAAAAGTAATCTCTGACTCTTAACACAAACACTATTTATTTCACATCTAGTGGCAGCAGCACTGTATCTAATTCCTGGCAGCTGAGACTTTGGTAACTAATAGTAGTGAACCTAACATTTTATTCTTGCTTTTAACAATTATCTAATCAGAACACTCCAGAAAAGGGATTATCGTTAAACCAGGAAACAACAGCCTGCAATGTGTGAACAGCTGGAACCCAACTGAGTCATGCTACAGCACATCACCTTGGAGTTTAGGCTACTTATCAGAATATTAACACAGAGGATTTCTTTTTAATCTGTTTATTTTAAGACTCCAGAATTATTAATGGCTGTTTGATCTACCAGTTAATGCTAGTGAGTGTGAGAGACACTGGGAGCGTAGTGTTCCATATGGGTGCACTGCAGCCCCTTGTCTTTGGCCCCTAACTCACGGCATACATAGATCAGTACTATCTCTGCTGGCAATTGTTGATGCCAGGCACCTAATCCTGGGCTTAAGTGATTCTGCTAGTTCCGGTCTGATGTTCAAAAGTGCAGAAATTTCCTTTTGAATCCATCCACCACCTCTTGAACCAGCCTACTTTAACTGAGATGACCAAAAAAAAGATCTAATGTGTAAATTTATGCACCCAGATTTGGAAACCACTTAGTTTTCCAGAAGAAGGGGGACCTATTGCCTTCTGAATGGATCCTATTCCAGATAAATAACCCCTGGCCAGTGCTTAGCTTCTTGAAATGCCTTACTGAGAAATTTAATATTTATAAAAATGATTGGTATTCAGCTCCTCTGAGAATCGAGCCCTTAATTAGCTAAAAAATTATATCCTAATACATAACTACATACATGTTTTGAAGAAAAAAAAAACAGACCACATTGACTTTAAAAATATTGCTATCTACTTTCCCCCATCCATTTGACCTTGAAATTAAAGGCTTTTCTTTTCCCTGGCTTTACTCACCTCATGTATTTCAGAGCAGCAATATTACTGAAGTCAACAGAAGCATTGATGTGGGTAAGTGCTACTCAAGATGAGTAAGACTTGCACTATCAAGCCCTAAAATTGTTTGCTTACCAAGACCCTATGGACGAAAAGATAATGGTGTACATGGAAAGGTGAACTAGGTTTGATATGAGAACTATATGCTTCCTCTGATGAAAATGTTATTCTAATCTACTTGTAGAATAGAAATTGCTGGCAGCAAGAAGGTTTTGGTGGCTAAATTCCTGTTTGCTGCATTTTAAAGAGACCACGGTTTGGAGAAAAGGGAAAATGTTTCTTTAGGAAAGTATGATATGTTCTCAGAAAACAGTTGCTCAAAATTAAATATTCTTGCAAAGTTCACACCCGTAGTGTATTAATAATTAGTACTATAACTATTTAACCCCTAGGAGAGAAAAGTAATTTCCGCTTTTAAACATTATCCGACTCTATCCTAAACCAGACATTTCTGACTAAGCCTAAACAAAAGGATTATATTGTATACATTAAGTAAGGAATATTTAAACATATATCTGATTCTTCACTAGGAACACTGCTGCAAGTGGACTAGAAAATTAAGCTTTTCATATTTGCTTCCCGGTGGAAGCTATGTAAAACAGAATAATAAATGATTGTCACTTCATTTCAGAACATAAAATTAATCTTAGAAAACAGAAAAGTCATGAACAATATTGCAGCAGTATTTCATGGTTCACTGGTTATTATCACTTGCCAACATTAAGGTCACAAAAGAACATTTCTCATTTGTTGCCTAGAGTATCTGTGACTATATTCCTATTGTCAAAGCTAACCTTTCAGAGAATCACAGAGGGGAAAAGAGGAGAGGAAAAAAACCTATTTAGAAGTGTGTTTTCTTTTACTGCAGTATGTGTAAAAAATAATATTAAAATTAGAAGCCTTAAGCTGCTGGAGATAGAGCAGGTCAGAAACTTTAAATATTTAGTCCCTGTTGAGAGTAAAGCATTAACAAATAAATTAACAGCAACACCGGATAGATTCCCTAGAGTCCAAAACCACAACTGCCCAGACCATCACTGGTAGCCAAGCCTTCACATAATTTTAAGTTTTGTTAAAATGGGCAATGTAGAGAATAAATGACTTTGGGGGGTAACACAGAACCGATTATTTCTTGGTCAGTGATTTGAAAGTAACTGTGGCTGTTGGTTTACACAAATAAATATCATCTTTAAGGTTCATCTAGAACACAAATTCAAGAAACTCATTTAAAAGAAGGGTTTTCTATCCATCTGCTATACAGCATTCTGTCCTTCTATGCCTCTTGGGTGAGGGACTGAAATAAATTGCTTTGCTCGGTCTTATGCCAAATAGAAAAGTACCCACTTCATTCACTCATGACATTTATCACTAATTGGTCATTTTAGGGTTTGGGAAGAAGATTCAGCACAGAGAAGAGCCTGTAAGAACTATTGCTTTATTCCTACTTGTATTTATTCTGGAAAGACACTTTCAGCCTCTGTAAAAGGCTCTCAGATGAAGGCACGGGATTAATGGCAACAGGATGCACCCATCTTGCAAAGCTTAAGAACTACATAGGTTATGTTACACAATAGACAAAGAGACTAAGCCTATGCTACTAAAATTAAACTTTATCCAGATCTTTAATTTGGCAAGAAATATCCTGAGTCAATATTATTAACAGCTGCTGTCCTTCAAAAGAAAAGGTTTGCCCCTAGACAACCGTTTGGGAATGGTCCTCAGCTCATGCTAACGCTCAAAATAAGCCCACAAATTATTTGGTCGAGTGCTAGGTGGCACAGCCTTCCTGCATACCAGAAACCCTTCCAGCTATTTAACAGCATGCACAATTGAACTGCAGTGTCTGGGAAGGCTTACTAGCACTCTTTCCTTTACTAATACAGAGTAGCCAGAGTCCTCCAGACTTTCAGTGGGGTCCTTTACAAGATCTTTCAACAGTTTCACTAAAGAAAAGCAAATAAAATAAAACAAAACAAAACAAAACAAAAACCAAACCAAAACAGAAAAACCCAAAACAAGTACACAAACAAACAAACACACCCAAACCAACAACCCACCCTGTCTCTCCACAGAAACTACATCAAACTGAGAATTAATGAACAAATCATCCATGCTCTGTATAGTTAAGAAGAAGTAACTCTTCAAATATTAAAAGATCAGATTTGAGTTTGTGATACTGGAACATTAAGCATTTGTTAGACTAAAGTTTTTCCCCATTGACATGTGGGTGATTTATGAACATAATTGCCATTAACATCACTGGAAATTGCCCAAGTCAACCC
Organism: Aramus guarauna; assembly: GCA_013400195.1. Lineage (NCBI taxonomy): Eukaryota > Metazoa > Chordata > Aves > Gruiformes > Aramidae > Aramus > Aramus guarauna. Next base: position 251,592 of record VXBL01003885.1, read on the forward strand.
CCCAGTGCATTATACCAAGGGCAGACTCCTACATCGTCTGAGTTTGTTATTAATTCAAATACCAACTGTGAATAGACCAGTCCACAGATTATACTACAGCTTGAAGAGTTGGGAAAAAAATCCCTGCATACTATAAACAGACTCTCTACATTGATTTATTTATTTTTTAATAAGATACAATATCTACAAAGTAACATCCTGACTGAGACTCAGTACTGGAGGGGCAGGGGAAAGTAAAAAATTAGGCTTGTTCCTGTTAGCTATTTTTTCTTGTGGGGTCATGAACTCTTTCGCCCTGACTAGCCTCACTCTAAAATAAAGTGACTGGCTTGGATATAAAAGTGTTTGTGTTTTGACAGCTTTCCAGCTCTGTTTTCTCAACCTGAGCGTAATGGGCAAACAGCGATGAGTTGGCAAAGGGTTTCCAATTAAGCATATAGGGAACTGCTTTGCCAGTCTCTAGTGAGCGGTCCTGCCTGGAACCCCCAAGTGTTCTCCTTGGCCAGTAATTGATTTTTAAAGCTAATTAATTCTTGCATTAAGCCAAATTTTAGAACATCTTTTTTCCAATATATTATTGCTGATGCAGAGCAAGTGTTCAGGAAGGCCACATTATCAGCAATGATAGCTTTTTGCATTTTTTACATTATGGTTTTTATATTGAAGGATCCCTGAGCACTTTATAATTATTAACCTAAGGTGGCAATTGCCAGCATCACTGGGATGAAGCATGATGGCTGGATGAACACCAAGGATGCATATCTCACTGTCTTCCACACTCTTCATGTTATCTATTTTAAGAAATATTCAGGTTTGGGAAATGCAAATAAATGAATAAATGCATTTATAGTGCGTCATAAATAAAAATCCCGTAAGCCCAAGTGAATGAAGCATTACTTGTAGGATGACATCCTCCTGTAGCTACCTGGAAATCTCTGCAGCTGAGCAGAAGAGGAATAAACATTTTCCCATATTCAGCAGAGAAAGCATATAAATTCATACCTGACCTAGAATCCAGTTAGGATGTTTTTTTTCCTGAACACACCATTAAAAAAATTAGAACAATGATTGATCTTTTTAATAAATAAAATAAAGGTCAAAGTATCTTCTTTTACTGTCATATTTCAGAAGTAGCTGTGCGTAAGATCGGCCCTGCTATGAACCCTGAGCTTAGGACATGTTTACTGATAGGTCCGTTAAGGTTCACAAGGCTTTCCACAAACCTGGACCGAGAGCTGAGTCACTTCCAGGTGCCAGAGAAGGATACAGACAGCATTTTGAGCAAACCAGGTGAATTATAAGAAGTTTTGTTTCATTTCTGCACAAAAGAATTTTTATCAGCTTCAGTTAAGTTTTGCTTTGTTATTTTGGGTTTCTTTCAACCAAATAAACAATGTCAATGTCTTATCTCTCCCAAACTGAAAGGGAAACAAAGTCCTTAAGTGCAAAACCACAAAAGTTTCACATCAAACTGATGCAAATTATCTAAGTCCGTCCACAGTGAGATAATTAATTGGTGAATGACTGATTACTGAAAACTCAGTAAGTGCCAAAGAATTCAGTGCCAAACATTTAGGGGGAGTAAGACCTTGCTCTGGTTTGGGTTAGTATTGCAATGCTCAGGAATTATTTTTCCTCTCCAATTGGATCTAGCCAGAAGGTGGGTCTGTTTCTTTCATGCACCAATTATACAATCATTCATATTTTTACAAAGAATTATGTCAATAATGCACATTTTCTGACAAGAAAATATGGACAAAAAGGTTTCTATAAAGAATTTCTATAAAGAATCTCCCCTCCTGCAACATTGACATCACTTGGGCAGCAAAAGGAGGGAGTTAGTGACTTGGAATCAGTGAATACTTCATTCCCTTCATCTGTTGCCTACTGAGAGGATAGGACTGTATCAGTGTCGTCCTGTTGAATAAACTCAGAGTCCTCAAGACCCTCCCTACAAGTATGGCTGTGTGGCATAAGATTGGGAGTTCTCTCTTCCTTTGTCCCACTTGCAACCAAAGATGGCCTGCTATAGTCTAGATTTTATTTATATATATATAAATATATATATACACACACACATATGCCTACATTTCCCTTCAGACATGTTTGATAGATAGAAATGAGACACTGGTTGGGTAGATCAGTTCTCCAATAGGGAGAAGTGAACATTTTATTACTTATATCCTTGGATACTGTCTCTTGCTCACACGTCCAGGATCAAACATTTCCAGATTTAGTGTCAGTAAGAAATTACCCTTAGGTAAGGTTGGTTGGGACTCAGCAATATAGGATACAAGTGCCTTGTAAGCTCATCTAGATATGTTTTATCCAATTGATTCCCTGCCATTGAAATGGCCTCTGGCATTGTTGGTATTTCTGTTTCACCTGATCTTTACCTATGGCACATCCATATTTATATCTATTGAGAATTAAGTGCTTTAGCTTATAACTGAGGTTACTGAGTTCAGTACAGGGACATATTTCATGTCCTGTCCCTTACGGCTTTAAATTCCTTGTAAGATATAGTGAAATACTTCCATAACCTGAAACACCATGTACTTTCTAAAACAAAACCTTTTCACAGTTCATGTTTTACCACTGAAGATAGGAATCCATCCGACAGGAATATTTTTCGCAAATGTAGAATTCAGAAGATAACACAGAGTACACTGATTTCTTTCTACCACTGCTTTCATACAAATTTGTCATACTCTCTCTCTCTCTCTATCATTTACTTCACTTGTTCTTTACTGCTCAATAAACTAAACTGAGGACAAAATCAGGTTCTTAGTCATCTGTTTGTAATAGTGGAAACAACATAATGAAAGGACGCCCTTTCATTAATGTCTTTTCTGTCCATGCCTATTGCTCTGCTAATAATGTGGGAAACTCAGCAGAGGTCAAAACTCATCCTGACCCTACAGCTACTGTGTTGGCTTCAGAATCTTTATTATTCTACAAAGAGAAGGGGAGAGGCTGTTTGAAAGGGCTGCATTTCTGTCACTTAATTTTCCTTTTCCTGCAGCCATTCTCAAAGTTTTGGGAAGTATTGCTCTACAGTTAAATATGCTTTGGACTGCATTTCTGAACAGCTTGCAGAGACTACCACATAACCTAATGAATGTTGTACTTGAAGGCTTGGCCTCATTAATTGGCACTGTGATATCCTCCTGATCTCTTCCTTCCTGCTTCCCAAGAGAAGTGTCAACATTTAAAACTCAAGATTTGTCTGCTGATATTTTTAAAGAGATAAATAATTTAATTCATAAGGCTGTGAAATACCTATTCAATCATAAATGTGATTAGAACAGAGTTGCTTTCTATAGAGAGAGGACAGAAAAGTCAAACACCTAATTGGGGTTTTCAGGACTACTCACCAGTCTGTCTCTCAGTTATGCTAAGCAAAGGGCTAAGTATTCTGACGTAGGACTGCGGAGAAACCTGAGCTAGCTTGAGTGTTAAGTTCAATATGGACAAGGCAGGATATACCTCATATGCCTTTAGTCAGCATCTGCAAAATGAAAATTCCTATCTAAGCTACGTATGATGACTTTTTATGATCAACAGGGAAAAGTAGGCTTTTTTAGAGTCAGTTCATCTGATCTCTTTTAGATGTCTGTTCTAAGGGAGGATGAATTACTGCATGGAAGTGCCTTTTCCTCCCTGTAAAGAGAGTAAGAGACAGAATCCCCTGTTGCAGCAGTTCAGTTCCATTCTTGGGACCATGTTCAGACTGGGTTGGTTCTTCAGCTTCTCCACCAACATCCCAGACTGCATCGCTCACTGACATAGTCACACGTCCTCCTGTTCTTGCTCAGAGAATTGTTCTGGGGATTGTTCTGCAAAAAAATACTTTGCATTTTTAATGTTATTCTGGTAGCACAGGCAGGAATGAACAAATGGCCAGTAAATTCATCCAGTCCAACAGTGTCATTCCATGTACAGCTGCAGTGAGAGTTTAGCTTTCTAAGGACATATCTAAGAGGACAAGAGAAAAATAATTTCTAATAGCTTCTAGACACAAGCCAGGGTTCATCTGAAGCTTTCAGTAGCTCAGGCTAGTAACACTGGTGTTGTGTTTTCTAGAAAAGTTACAACTTGCTTGCTGGTTTTGGCTGGGATAGAGTTAATTTTCTTCATAGTAGCTAGTACGGGGTTATGTTTTGGATCTGTACTGAAAACAGTGCTGATAGTACAGGGATGTTTTCATTATTGCTGAGCAGTGCTTACACATTGATGCTTCAAGGTGTACCTGCTGCAGCATGGGCTTATCCATAGCCACAGGTGCTTTGAGGTGTTCCTTCTCCAGCACAGACTTACCCTTGGGCCACAGTCCCTTCAGAGGTACACCTGCTGCGGCACAGACATAACCACAACCAGAGACACTCCAGGGTGTCCTGCTCCCATGTGGACTCATCCACAGGTCACAGTCCCATTGACTTGAGTTCACACTGGAGTTCCAGCCTGTCCAGTACAGCAGTACAGGACCAGCAGCGATGCCCTGACCATCTGCCAGCCCAGGCACATCGCCATTGCTGTTATCAAAACAGCAGGCTGGGGGTGCACAAGAAGGTGGGAGGGGAGACAGCCAGGACAGCTGACCCCAACTGACCAAAGGGATATTCCATACCATATGACGTCATGCTCAGCACATAAAGCTGGAGAAAGAAGAAGGAAAGGGAGGATATTTGGAGTGACAGCATTTGTCTTCCCAAGTAACCATTAGGTGTGATGGATCCCTGCTTTCCTGGAGACAGCTGAACACCTGCCTGTCAATGAATTCCTTGTGTTGCTTTCCTTGCTCATGCAGCTTTTGCTTTACCTATTAAACTGTCTTTATCTCAACCACATGTTTTCTCACTTTTACCCTCCCGATTGTCTTCCCCATCCTGCTGTAGGGAAGTGAGCAAGCAGCTATGTGGTACTTAGCTGCCAAATGGGGTTAAACCACAACAACTTGCTATTTCATTTCATTTTATTTTTAAGATGGTTAAAAAAATATATTAAGTTTCTTAAAGCTATTCCTGTTTCAGTCATTCACATAATTTGTTTTTACTTTTCAAAAAGTTCTGTCAAGAAAATATAAACATATATAATTCTTGCTCTTCTGCTTCTGCTCATTCTGATTTTCAAATTCTAAGCACAACAGAGCAATAGACCTCTCTCACCCCAGGAGACTATCTATATAAGGATTACAGCCTTTAAAAAACACAATTCAATGCATAAAATATATTACCATTCCCTATTTATTTTTTTCAAAAACTAAGTTTTAAATTACTGAAGAAGGAAAAGCAGTGTATAGAATCCAGGAGAATAAATAATATGAAAATAAATGTCCTTCATAGAACAGTGTCAAAAATATAAGGAAATAGCAATATGGAATGGCAGGGTGCTACCCCAGGAATGAACTGTGCTTGATCAGTCTAACACTATCTTTCAACTTTTCTTCTTTCTTGATGCATTCCTATGACCTACAAAGATCTCAGAAATATAGATTCTTTTCAACTTTGCCACTGCCCACAAAGAAATCCAATGGCTGAAAAGGATGGGGCATCTTATCAGAGCATGTCAGCCTGAAAAAATATAAAAGAAAAAGTTCGCTAGAATATGTGTCCATGGGAAAAAAATCCCCTTGCAAAAGAGGCAACTTTCTGCTTGCAACCATGTGCTTCAAATATCTTCAAAACAAAAAATCAGCACAGAAGATGGCTTGTCATGATATCCTGGGGCGGGGAGGGGAGTGGGGGGAAGGTATTTTTCAGGCAATTGAGGTAACATAAAATCAAAGATACATTTATGAAAGGCAAGAAAAACTATTTGAGAAAAAGCACTGATGTTTGAAGGCATATGAAGCCTTTCGTTTCTCAAAATACCAACAGCATTTTCCCTTTATCTACATACACACAATCAAATAGGATTAAACTGTGTTTGTCAGATTCCGGCTTTTACCCCACTGAAATCCAGAAGTAAAGCAGATGCCACATGAGCCTCAGCCTCAATGAATTCTATGGTTATTAGTTAGGCTTTAATTCACTGCAACTCTTTTCCTAATGTACTGCACATTTATTATTCTATTGGCTATTCAAAAATTATGGCAGATTTCTGTGCTGTGGGAAACATATTCCAATTTCCAATGTTTTATCACAGGAATGATATTGTATATGGTTACTTCATCCTACTCACTTAATATACAACGTAAGATACAACACACACTTTCAGCAGACATTCATAATAATTCAGTCTCCCCATCTCTGCTATGGTCCTGCATAACAGGATTTCATTCTGAATGTAAAAGTATGCTGTTTTTAACACGGACATCACAGTTATGGAATGAGTAGTCTGACGACACTTTTGCATCCTCCAGGTGTGGATCCTACAGCAGACTGGTGTGTAATCTTGCACACCACAGCCTGGTCCCAGCAATCTTAAGGGACAGTCTCAACCAATAATAAAAATAATGAAATAACTTTGTTAGAAACTTACAAATTATATTATTCAGAGAACTTAAAACTTAAAAATTATCACTTTGAAGTGATTACGTACAAAAAATCCCCACAAAAAAAAAAAAATATTTTCATAAGATGCATATTATGCAAAGTGAAAAACAACAGGAATTAAGGTTAATATTTCCCTTTTTCTTGCAATTTTTTTCAGGCTCTGATACATCCCATTCACTTGTTACCTCCATATATAGAAAGACAGAAGTGTACTCTCTACTTGCTGTTGTTTTCATATCCCTTTCCTCTACAGACAGATCTCCATCTGTTGCTGACAATCCACTGAATCCACACTTTTTTTCTAAGCCAGCATCTTTAAGATACAAGCTATCGTTTTCATCCCCAGTGCAAGCATGAATGGGAATAAACCTTACCAGCCTGATGAGAATCATAGAGAGATTTCCCTGCTGATAGGGCGTTCGGTATATCCTGGCATGAAGGTTATCTCAGTACTAAAATACATACACATCCACTCACACAGAGAGTATCCTCTGATTTTATTGCTTGCAGTCAGTTTGGCTGCTATCATAAGGATAACCTGTGGCACTCAATGTATATTATTTTTACATACAGCATCTTCACCCTCCTAAAGGGTCTAAGCCTTCGAAAGTTGGTCAAATAGCCAAGTAGTTTGTACACAGAATAATCAATGCCTACAATACGAAGACATGGTTCTCCACATCCTAGTATAAAGAGCACTTCCAAAGTATAAAAAATGAGACAAAGTTCTGTGACAACCCTGAAGATGACATATATCTAAAAGCGTATATATTGTAAATTATCCAGACACATACCCAATGATATAGTTTCACACATTTCCATAAGAATATCTTCCTCTTAGATGTCTCCCTAAACTGGAAACTTCTTCTTCTGGGTTGTCTGCCCTTCTGAAAGTCTCTGAAGCTATCATGGAATTTCCAAAATTCACCTGTTGATCACCTCCAGAAATCTGCCCTCTAGGAAAAAAATTAATCGTTTCTTAAGTACATTTTAAAATTCTATTTTGTTGTGTTCCGAGGCTTGATTTTACATTTAACCTTGTCAATAGTCACAGTAGTTTGCGTTTCTCTTAGAGATAATTGAATATTCAAGAATATCAGTCTTTCGTTATTAAAAAAAAAAAAAAATAATAATTCTGGACTCAGTGATGAAAATTGCAACACTTGTAGGCTCAAAAGTAAGAAGACAAAAATTATCCCTCATGGCTAATTGCAAAATTAAAATTGAATTAACAATAGTCTTTGGATTTTTAAGTCAGGCCTGGATTTTGAAAAAATAAATTTGGCAAATTCAGCACATGTTCCAGACAATTTTTTCAACTGGCAAAAAGAAGTCGTTCCTTTCTGGAAGGGGACTTAGACCTTGTAACAACCCAGGCTTTGTTGCCAATTTGGCAGGAGCCTGGAGACCTGAGTGCTTAATGCACTGGCATTTACATATAAATTGACATATTTTTTATCATTCTGGATATTTGCTTGAACATGTACCCTATGTGAGATGGGAATAGAAATCTGCTTGTCCGAGTTCAGTACCAAAGCAGATCTATAACTGACCAACTCTGCCCTTACCCTCAGGGACAGATATAAAATCAATGGAAGGACACACTTTAAGACGTGTTTGCCACGCACGACGATATTGGTAGGTACCGAAACACAAAGTAAATTGGAGTGCAATATACCAGGGTTCCTCAGCTGCTGCATCTTTGGAACTAGTGTGACTGGCTTAAGAGCTATTGCATGGGGTACTAGGCGCATTATTGGACATCCTTCTTCAGACCTCTTTGTACTAAACCAAAGTCATCCTGTAAACATTTTGCTCATGCATGAAAATAAACAGTGGGTGCTCAGAAGGCAGTCCATATAATACCTTATCCTGCTCATAAACATTAACTTTCTAGTGCGTACCTATTTCCAAGTGGCTTTGAAATTCTGAATGTCCTTTTTTTCAAGTGACAGAATGAGAGTAGTCATGAACATCTGAACGTGTATGTGCTTAATACTCATCTGTGCCTCTTCCCAAAGCTGAAGGACAAAAAAGATGGGCTGTTGTCATTGCATTATCATGCAATTGCTGTGCAGCTTTCTTTAGCCTTGTAATGCAGGGGGTCAGACAAAATGGCCAGGAAGGTCGCTTTTAATTGGAAAATCCATTAAATAGACAGGGAGGAGCGGGAAATGTATACTATGAAAAATATCAGCATTAACCTAATTTTTGCTTCAAGATCATATGCTGGAAAATATTTACCAGAAATACACAGAGCTCAAGGCAAGGGTCAAGCAGCAGAGCGCTGAACAGATAGTGTACCATTAATATAAAGGATTATAGTCAGCATATGACTGAGAATAATACTGTGGATGCTCTGGCAAAGACACACGTAAAAAAGGCTTCTAAATGAAATCAATGAAGGAGTAGTTCTGATAGTTTAGCAGCACACTCTGGCATGGTGCAGCTTAAAAAAAAACAAAAAACAAAACAAAACAAACCAAAACAAAACAAAAAAAAACCACTAGGGGAAAAAAGTAATAAACTCTTGCTACCCATGGGCAGACTTCACAGCAGTTGAATAAGACAAATAGAAGAAAGCGTCCGCTACTGCCCAGAGGGAAATGTAATGACCCAAGTTATGACCTGCCATAGAGAGAGCCCTACGGAATAAGACAGAAGCAGAAATCTGGGAAGTTATGTGAAACTAAAATAGGGTCTGAATTAAGTGATAGAATTGAAAGTTTTGATAAAGCAGTACTGCTTCCTTCCCCCACTCAAAGATAAATTATTGCCCAGTGTACCCAAATCCAAACATAACATGTGTAATGGGAAAAATGTTGTGACTGAATTGTCACACTAGCATTGTTTATGCTAGAAAAAGGGTAAGTTTAGGAGTCTCAGAACAGAGATTGAGTGGCCCAGCTGTTACGTCCACATACCATTAACACTGAGCCACCAAGATAGTTTCCAAGTCTAAGACAGTATTTTTTTGTTCTCTCTGCAGCAGAAGCCCTCAAACTTCATAAAAGCTTTAAAACTTTACTGTCCTTGCTGAAACAAATCACTGCTGTGAGAGAAGGCATTACTTGTGGAAAGTTTGACTTAAGAACTGCTTTT
>VXBL01003885.1:261238-294304 GCA_013400195.1 Aramus guarauna
TTTTTTTTTTTTCCTTGTATATCAATATCAGGAAGTGCAGGCAGGGAAGCTTTCAAGAATAGAAAAGATTTCCCTGTGTAGAAGATCCATGTACATCTTTGGCTAGAGTTCTTCTCAAGTAGCGGGCAAACAGTGCAGAAAATATTTGAGTTATGGATTAAAAGAATAGTGATTCTCCTATTTTTAAAGGTCTCCTGGGTTTGTTTATTTTCTGAAAATAATAGAAGTCATTTTTCATCATGCAAGGTAGTTAAGCTAAGCATCAGCATGCACTCATTCTCTACTGCTCTCTTTTTCTTTCTGGCAGTCTTTATCTATTTGACAGGAGAGATTAACTTTATTCCTTTGAAAGAAAGTATCTGGCCCAAATTTTCTGCCACAGTCTCATATCCTATGTCTTCTTTTAAAACCAGACTGAAAAAGTTAACTTTTCATGGAAATGCTAACATGAAACATGTTGACCCATCCTTCTTGTTCCCCTTGAATTGCTGAAATTTGTTGACTGTGACCTAAATATGTCAATCATTTAGCAGCCTTGAAGTTATAATTTTCAGTAAATAAAGTTTCTCTGGAAAAAGGGAAAATTGTCCCCACTCTGTCTGTATTATAATCTGAAGATTATAATACACTGTATCTCCTTTGTATCATTCCTTCTATAGTTTTTCATCCTGGACCTTCTTATTGATCTCCTCTCTACACATAACAAATTCATAAAAATGGATCTGCCAATATCCAGATGCTACCCAAAAGGTGTGGAAAGCCATTAGAAGTGATTATTTATTAGCTCCTTTATTTGCATCTGTGATAATGGCAGGAGAGGTTTCTCTTCTGAATCAAGAATTATAAACTTGACCCAAAATACACAGGTTTTTAAGGAAGAATTGAGAATTAACTGTTCATTATTTTATTTTTTCTTTATCCTCAGTAATCTTATACCAATCCTTTTTGCATCACCCTCCTTCTCTAACAGTTAGAAAATATAATCTAGTTTCTACCTTCAGTTTATTCTTTAGTGATCCATAACTATTTGTTCTTGTAGTGATGCTACTCTCTGCCTTAAATAATTATTTCCCTTCCCTGTTGTTTATTCTCCTGAGTTTGCTTATAAGAATCAATTACGTCCAATTTCAGCCTTTGTTTTAAGAGGCTCACCAAGCTGTGCTCTCTTGAACATGTCTATATTGCCTTCTGTTGCAATGAAGTGTAGTCCAGAGATCTCTGAGCTGGAAGAAATACAAGCTACTCTGCCTACATGATTCACTGCAACATCCCATGGAATTACCAGTTTAGATCTGAAATTAATATAGCTTCTCTTGTGCAGTACTACCTTCTTGCTAATAATTTACTTCCTTCTGTCTTCTAACCTCCTTCCTCTCTTCCTTCTCTGCTCCAAGTGATCAACTTACACACACATTTCTTTCTTTGCCATTGCTTTTTCTCAGCCCTCAATAATGTTCGTCTCCCACTGAAAAGAATCAGTGAATTAGTGTTTTAATATTATCAGTGGAGGAACACAGAGTGCAACAGAGAAGAGGAATGCTGTACTCTTAAAAGGGATCAATTGATAAATGTGGTGCCCAAAAGGCAGAATAGAGTTAAGACAGATGATGTGAATCATTTTGCATTTATTGGGCTGATAATGAAAGACATTGAATGCGCATCACATCTACTAAGCTCAATAAAAGTTTAGAACAGCATTTGTTAAGAACTTGATGGAAGAAGGGGAGGCAAAGGGAGATGAAATAAGTAATTAAGATGATACTGTGAGAAAGCATGATGAAGTCACAGAAATTAGGAACGGAAGAGATTTAGGAATGGTTGTCTAGTTCATTAATAGCCAAAACAACATTCTCCCTTGTAGCATATATTCTACAGATTCTAAAATGAAGTTCTAAACATGGACCATAAAATGTCCTTGCATGGTGGAGAATGGGCAGTCTCAAATTTCCAGCTCTTTTCAGCCTATGGAACAGTTGCCTAACTGAAAAAATAAAAATTAAAAATTTAAAAATCCTATGACTAAAATGACAATCCCTATTCAAAGTAGCAGATTGAATGTCCTTGAACTGGCTGTATTAAAAAAAAAAAAAAAAAAAAAAGGTGCTTTGGGAAAAAGAGAGGAGGGGGAAAGAAATCACATAGTCTTCTTAAAGACAGATGGAAAACTGCTGAGCACCACTGCGATGGCCACCTGCTGTGGTTTGAATGGTGGGTGATAAATAGCATGGAGCTGTAAAATGGTGGGTCAGGCACTCTCAAGCTCTTTTACTTCTCATCTCTGCATGTTTCAGACTCGCGTTGTATCAGTTCATGTCTACAGAGATCCTTAAACGTGTGTTCCACACTCCTCTGCTGATAGACATTATACATTCTTTTTGAATCCCTTCCTATAGTACTTGGGACTGAAAAGAATTTTTCAATGAAAAATGGGTTGAATGAGTAACTTCAAAATTTTCCTGAAGACTGTTTTAAGTGGGAATCAGGCTACTTTGGTTTGTGTCAAGGAAATCAATGCAATATTTCTTGAAACGTAAAAAGGTGAAATATGACTGCTTGGAGTTTAGGGTTATCTTTTCAGTCTGAAAAATAGACAGTCATACAGTTATAGGTGAAATATGCAAGTAGCTCAATCTAACTGACATACTCCTATAAATAAATTTAATTTTAATGGGAATTTTCCCCAGCTAACAAATGACTAAGGAGCACTGCATAAAGCCCAAGGGTAGTAGCTAGTATTTCAAGGACATTTTTTTCTTCTTGAAGGGGATTGGACTATATAACATCTACATGTAGCAGTTATGAAATATACATAACTGGGAAGGTAGAGATAGAGAATAAAATAGTGAACTGAGTGCATTTGCATATCTGGAAATCATGCCAGTCCCTCACTTCTGTGCATATCCCCACAAGTGAAGAACTGCACTGACAGTCACGCATGCTAAAGTCACAAATCATGTTTCAGAAGTGGCTTTGAAAACTTAAAAAAATTCCCTTAGTAGAAAACATGTCCAATACTCAAGATGCTGTGGGGGGAAAAAAAAGAAAGATGAAGAAAAGAAGAAAAAGGAACATGAATCGATGTAAATATCACGGTGCTCATCTAGGGTTTTAGAAAACCTAGACTCTGTGAGAAAGCTTAGAAAAACCTGATTAAAAATAAAAAACCTAAGCCCAAATAAAGTCAGTAGCAGATCAGAAACACAAAGCTGCTAGACATCAGACTCTAAGTCTAAAGGTGAGGAGAGTTTAACAGACAACAAAAAAGAAGTTTGAGTTTTGGAGGGTTTTTTTTTTTCAAGGAAAGAAAGAAAAAGACTGAGCAGCTAAGCCTAAATAAAGGAAAAGATGTTTGTTATTACAGAGCATGGGACATACTGTCACAGCTTTATGAAGCCAAAGTGCTTAGATGGAAATGCCCAGCTGGTGGCCAGTTACTAGTGCCATCCTCAGGGTCAGTACTGGGGTTGACACTGGTTAATATCTTCTTTAATGACTCGGGCAATGGGGCAGAAGATATCCTCTGAAACCTGGGTGGAGAAGTCAATGTGCTGCTCTTCAGAGGCCCTTTGGAAGGCTGGAGAAATGATATGACATGAAATGCAAAGTCCAGAGCTTCAGACAGATCCACACCATGCAGGAGTGCAGGCAGAGGCTGGCTGCACAGAGAGCAGGCTGGAAGAAAAGGACATGTTTTAGCAGCATAACAAAACACTGTGGCCAGACTTTTCCCTTCCTTTACACAAACTTTCATTCAGAATCATAGAATCACTTAGGTTGGAAAAGACCTTTAAGATCATCAGGTGCAAGCATTAACCTAGCACTGCCACGTCCACCACTCAACCATGTCCCTAAGCACCACAACTACATGTCTTTTAAATAACCTCCAGGGATGGTGACTCAACCACTTCCCTGGGCAGCCTGTTCCAGTGCTTGATAACCCTTTCAATGAAGAAATTTTTCCTAACATCCAATGTAAACCGCCCCTTGTGCAACTTGAGGACATTTCCTCTTGTTCTATTGCTTGTTACCTGGGAGAAGAGACCAACACCCACCTGGCTACAACCTCCTCTCAGGTAGCTGTAGACAGTGATAAGGTCTCCCCTCAGCCTCCTCTTCTCCAGGCTAAACAACCCCTGTTCCCTCAACCGCTCCTCATAGGACTTGTGCTATAGACCCTTCACCAGCTTTGTTGCTCTTCTTTGGACACTAAATTTAAGAGGCAGAATAATACTGAGAAAACTAAATGAAAAATGGAAATTGAAGGGTTAATAAACTTGAATATTATAGAAAGCCCTGCCATGTGTTTTGAAAGCCATTTGACAACACAAAGCAGGAGGTGGGGTGCCCTGTAGTTCAGAGGGTACATTGTTTACCATGAAATGCCGGATTTGCATATGATAAGTACTTTCTTTTATTAAAAAGCAATGCAAATAGTCACACAAACTCCTCTGTAAATAGCAAAAGAGAACACTTAGCCATCCATACTGAGGATTTACACCAACTGAAATGGCAGCAGAATCTGACCTAGACATTGCAAAATACTCAACTTATGTTTGAGAAATTTCTCTAATTTTTCTTTCCTCTGTCTGGCGGCAGCTGTGCTCCTATATCGCCTGTACAAAATCAAAAAGAGGTGAGTTCCTCCTGCACGTGAGAAAAAAACTCTTATTTAAAAATAAGATTTCAGACTTTTGTGGCTTATGAAACCCTACTGCCAAACAAAGCTCACACAAACCCTTATAACCTATAGGATACACAGTTTATCTTTGCTCTGATAAGATCTTCCATATGTTTTAATCTCTTCTCTTTCTTTACACACTTTATAATAACACTCTTTTCAAGCAAACACTCTTTAATCTTATAATTTGAAAACTAATTCCATTTTGGCTGTCTTTTTGGCAAGTGACCTTTTCTTCTTCTTTTGCTACAGGTAGAAAGAAAAAAAAAATCCTGTCTTTCTGATTTTTATCCTTGCTCAGCATTCTGGATCTCAAACTGTTCATCTGCTGAGTTTTTTGTCAGCAATAATATTTCTCATTCTGAATTTCTTGGTGAACAAACCTTAGAAAATACTCCTTCATGAAAGCCATTTGATTAATTTGTCTAAATGCATTTCTTTTGTAAACCAGGTTGATTATTTCAAAATGTCAGGGTCTGGGAGCAGATTTGAGAGCTATTCTGGCAAACACTATTGACCAGATTAAAAACAAAGTGTAGAGAGATGACAGCAAGGTGGACCAATGACTGGCCTGCCATCTGTCACGTATGGATTAAAACAGTCTTTCTGTACTGATATCTAGGAGACACTAATTCCAATCCAAATACATGGACTGGCTCATGCAGAAGGAGATTTACTTGGAGGAAAGTTGTTTTTTTTTCCGGATGGTTGAAAGTCAGCTGTCAACTCACAAAAACAAATTGCTCATCCTGCTTACAGGAAAACTCACATATCCTACGTACTATATTCTAACTACCACATCTAATTAATTGAGTGAATTGTTAAAAAATTATTTGCATACCTCTTGAGTGGACAAAAGACAAAATAGTTAAGAGCTGTAAACCACTGGTTTAATTTTCATGGTGTTTTTACCAGTAAAATGGCCATCGATCATACAAAGCCTGAAGGATTTTCCCACAGAGAAGAAGTTAACAAAGGAAGATTTCTCTGTCAGTTAAAGCAGCATGAATCCAATTTAACTCCACTGGTCTCATATACATCCACTCCAGACTGAAGCAGTGTTACTGCTACGTAAACAAAATCTCAGTCACTCAACCCCAGAAATTAAGCTGCCTCCATTCTTTGATGGAGCTTTTAGATGGAGGCTTGGTCTGTGATGAATAACCTTTTTGGAGTGACAGCTCTCTCTCTTAAAAGCAGACAAAATCCAAACACTTTATTTAGACTAGATGAGGCCAATACTATTTGGTATCTCTGTAAGCAGCCTGGATGATGGGACAGAAGGCACCCTCAGCAAGTTTACAGATGACATCAAACTTGGGGGGGGCAAGTGGGGGAAATCAAGACAGTGGAGGCTACCAGGCAGAAGGACCTGGACAGGCTGGAGAAATGGTCTCATAATAACTTCATGTGTTATGCTCTTTTTGGATGCCTCATTACACAAAAGATGTTGACATACTGAAGCAAATTCAGTGGAGGCCACCAAACTGGCCAAGGGGCTAGAGCACATGGTGTCCCAGAAGAGTCTGAAAGAGAAGTGTCTGTCCAGCCTGGAGAAGAGAAGGCTCACAGGGGAGCTTAGTGCTGTTTACAGCTACCCAGCTGAGGCACACAGAAAGCAAGAGAGAGTCTTCTCAGGGGTGGACAGCAGTAGGATGAGAGGCAACAGAGACAAGTAAGAACATGGGAAATTCTGATTAGATATACGGATAAAAAATACCATGAAGGTAGTCAAATAATGACACAGTTTTCCCAGAGAGGTTGGGGGAACAACTTAGCTCACGTGAATCCTACCTGAACAATTCTCCACAGAAATAGGATTAAGCTTCTCAACAATAGGAAGAACAAGTTAAAATCTAAATTTCCTGGATAAATCTTGATTTTGTAACACAAGGCTATTAAAGAGAGTCACATTATCATTTTCAGGTTACTGACATCTAATCAACTCATCCTTCTATGGAACATTGGTCAGATTACACAGAATTAGTAAATATGATAACACTGGACAACAATAACCACAAAGGTACGGTATGGTTTCATTTTTCCTTTACATAATTTCTTTGAAGTTTACTAGTAAAATTACATGTCAGGAAATAGTACTTACAATACTTAGGATGTTTCATGAGTCAATATCTCCCATTTTTGTATTGGATTTAAGATTGGAAATTCCCTGTTTTGATCTCTGTTCTGTGCAGCAAAACTGTCTGAATAAGCAAATTAGACTTTTTCTCCCATATTTTCCATTTTGGAAACAATTCTAAATGTACCTTTATTTAAATGGGCTTTACTAAATCATAGTCCAAAAGCTAGTGTCCGATACTAGGCTGAATGGAGCAATAAAAGAAGTCAGTACCAACATAAGAATCCTCTTTTTATTGGCTGAAAACTAGAAGAGTAGAGGGGAAAGCACTGATTACATCTGTGGATTGATGCCTTAAAATAATTGTTGAAAAGATCATTCCATCACAGGATGACATCTCTTCCCTATTCCACTTTGCCAGCCAGTACAGCTAGCAAGATCTGAGAAAGCTGAACTCTGAAAACAAATAATTCCAAATTTATATTGTCAGCTGCTGCCCGTGCTATAAATAATCTAATTTGCCCTCTACACAAGACTACAACCAAATTATTCTAACAACACTTCAGAAAAGATGAATTTTTCAATAGTGGCTAGATTATTTGCAGTTCCTGAACAGCACTTTAAAGGGCCAGGAACTTTTTTTCAGTCTCTAATTAATTTAGAGACCTTCTGAATGCCAGGGAAACTGAGATGGTTTCTTCATTTACTATAATGGCAGAGAGGGGGTAATGGCCTGTTGCAGAGCAAGGACAGAGTAAGGGTCTTTGATATCCCTCCTGCACCAAAATTCTTCTACAGCCATCCAGGCGAGAAAGCCTCAGCAGCAAGTCAGTCCTTACACATGCAGGTGACTCAGTGGCTCAGCAAACCAACACTTTTTTACTGCGCCTCCTCCTTCCTTGTCTCTTTACTCCTTGGTTGTGCCTTATTTAACCCAGGCTATAGCCATATTAGTAATCTCAAGAGGAGCAGGATCAGTTCCTTGGTTTTGAGGCAAGCTGGCATAGTCTGGCCATGCCAATTTAACACCCTTAGGCACCTGGGTGGCTTTGTCCCTAGGATCTTTTGGGAAGGGTCCCTAACTCTGGCTGGCTTATAAAATGTGCTGGAGAATTATCTGGAGGAACACCAGCTGGCCCAAGGCAAAACTGTACTGGAGACCATTAAAAAAATTCAACAGTTTAGAATAACAGATTGTAATGCCTGGGCCACAGGCCCAGCACTGCTTAACTTAGTGAAGTAGAACTAGACTAAGTATCCAAAAGCCCAGGATTCTGCACCTTCAGGGGAAAAAAAAAAAAAAAAAGATAGAAGAAAAAAATGTCAGAAATATGAGAAAAAATATTCTCTCTTGTAATGTTAGATTAAAATTTGATGCTGAATGTTAGATTAAAAATCCTCTATTTCTCTTCTATAAGCCCACCCCACAAACACTTCACCTAATTTAGTTTGTCTCTACATTAGCAGACACAGCAGCCCAAAAGGAGAGATCTACAGAAGGAAAGAGCTGGCATTGGTGCCCTGTAATCCTCACTGCAGGCATTTTGGAAGGTTCACTCCAGTAGTGGTCTGCTGTGGCTGACTGATCTTCCATTAGTGGTTGGACAACATTAGCTATTCATCTTTTTGGTTTAGTTTCATCGCAAAGAAACTCATTTTGGGTGCTCCAAGACTGCTTCCCAGTGTGAAGAAAAGCATGGTAAGCAAGCACCTGCTTCAGTGGTGCACGCTTCCTCTGAACTAAAATGCTAATGTAGATGTATCCCTACAGAGCATGAAAAGGCTGCCAAAAAAGATCTTAGATCTTTATAATGAAGAAAGGAAATGTGTGATATTCAGGTTAAGTCCTCAGTATAAGCATGAAACATTTCTGTCTGGAAGAACATCTGCATATCAGTCTGAAAGCAACGTGACAAACCTCAGAAGTCAGACTGGTGATGGTGGGCTATGACGTGTGCTGAAATAGCATCAAGGTGTTCACGCATTTCTGGTTTTGGAGTAGGGAAGGGCACTTTCAAATGTGAGGAATTACCTAATTTTAAACGGTGACTCCTGGACGACACGCTGCTTTCCAGAGGGCTTTCTCAATTATGTCACATTAATTTGCAGACCACTTCTCTGATTCCCTCTTTTGATAAAGTACCTCCACATTTAACAATAAACTAATTCCTTAAGGTAATGTTTTACGTGGTAGAAACCTGTAGAGTTTTGGTTTTCACATTATTTACAGTGATATAAATAAAGATTTCCACCACTGTAATAGTTATTTGTCCCAGTTTAAGCGAGACCAAGATGAAACACGATGTGGTTCTCCTTTTTTTTCAGTTCTTTTCAGAAACATCTTTGAAACGAGTGTTTTTTTCCACCTGACAACTGGCTAGGTTCTTGAAATAGTGGTATCTTCTTACTAGTATAAAGACTCAATTAATTTCATAATGTGAACTTACATTAGGAAAAATGCCACTTAAGCTTGAAACAGTGTAATACAGCCATATCCTCCCCTGCGAGGGGTTCTTGAGATAGTAATTCGCAAGCAATTGGTGGGAGCTGTGTACATTTTTATGGAGTCACTATACTGAGTGATTAAAGTTCCAGGTAATAGCAAGATTCATTTTTTTTTTCCCACAGGTATGTGATTCATTTGTGCTTCATAAAAAGAGTTGAACAAAGAAATTAAAAAGCAATTAGAATTTTAAAAGTGTCAAAGAATATGTGTAGGTAAGCTGTAAATGTGTGTGTTCCCAGCCATCGAACATATTCTATGTATCTATGTAAGTGATAGCAAAGTGGAAAAATTCACATTGTGGTGAGAGGACAACAGGCATAAGTTGGAAAAAGAGAGGTGCAGATGGATAGAAGAAAAAACATTTTCTCAGGCGGACAGTCCAATGTTGGAGCAGGTTGCCCAGAGTTGTGCAGTCTCCACCCTTGGAGGGAAGACTCAATCCTTGGTCTGATCTCACTGCTGACCCTGCTTTGAGCAGTAGAGACCTCTTGAGTTCCCCTGCGACATGAGTGAAGCTATGGTATTTAGATGTATCAGAACTGCAGGAAGAGGATCTGACATACTGTTATTTCATCATTTCTCAGTCATGATGTCAGGGCACTAAATGCCTCATACCACCTCGTTCTGACCACAGGCTATACACATGCATACATATATACATACATTTTTGCACAGGTGGAAGGAGGAAATGAACATATTAACAAAAGAGGGTAGAACACCCTGTTATTTCTTGTCACAAGGGAATATTTTTCAAAAGAACTAGAAAGTTTCAGTAAATATTAAATGGACAAGGTGCTGAGAGCACTGAGAAGTTAATTATTTCCCATTTGAGGGCTGTTTGTTATAATTTACATGCTACATTTAACGGTTGTACTGCAGTGATGTATATTTACATAATAGTATTCAATAGTATACGCTTAGCTGACAAAAAGATAAATGGCCAATCATTTTTATATGTTAAAAGCATTTTCCAGCAAGTAGGATGATTAAGCCAATTGAAAAAAAGAAAAAAAAAAATTCTTTGAGATAGGTTTGATAACTACTTTTTTCCTCCCCTAAGGACCTTTCAGAGGTGAAACCAAACAGATGGTCACACTGATCATTTTAGATGATGCACAGCAACAGGATAATAAAAGTATTATGATCAGCGTGACCCGCATTGAAGGAAGGAGTCATACTCTGCCCAGCTCTGACCCTGTTATTCTGGTCTGTGACAATGCAGGAGGAGTTATTAGATTTCAGATAGCCTCAAGATCTCTTATTGATTGCAAAGGCAGGTTCCTCTTCTTATTGACCACATTCACTTTGTGTGCTGTAAACTTCCCTATTTGTGCTTTCTTTAGATGAGAATTTATATAGGTTGCCTATTTCATTGTCCTGATGAAAGTGGCTCAGAAAAAAAAAAAAATCTGTGTCTACAGATATAGGAGTAATGAGCTAGCAAGCACGTATTTCACTGTAGTTTAACTATCTTTCAGATATAACCTTAAGAATCCTTCACAAGGACATTTTATGCTCCCTCACCTGTGCTTCTTTTAAACAAAGTTCCCACTTTGCAGGCCTCACTTTGCAAGATTCTTACTTTTTGAGTCTTTTTAAGCATTTCTCAGATAATTATGTAGAGTGGAATTAATCAAAAAGTTACATGCCTTATCTAGGCTATTCATCTAAGGTTTCTCTCCTGACACTGGTAAGAGACTGGCACCTCCAAAGGGCAATTTTCATACCATCAAAACATAAGTGTATAAAAGACTATAAAAGGCATGAAATTAATTCTAACAGTAATGTTAAATTTTGAGCTTGGATACAATTTCTACTGAATTCATATCATATCTATACCTTACATGAACTTCATCTATTGCTTCATGTGTTAATTATTCTCATCTGTATTAAATATTCTGTATAACACTTCTGAAAAATGATTAGGACAGGCCAATAACTAACACTAAGAGCTTATCATGATTTTTAAATGTCCTTTGGGGGATTTTTCATTGGAAAATGTTGATTAATTGAAACTGATCCTTTGGTCCAGGATGGAATTTCTGGTAAAACATACAAAAAGACAGCTACTCTTCTCAGAATAGCAAGTAGTCTACTTGTAATACTAATTAAGTGTGGAAATCTTTTTCTTTAGGTTGGGAACTTCATCCAGTCTCTGCCATTCTAGGCAACTTACCTATTCCATTGGGATACAAGGTGATTTCATGGTCTAATGAATCTTTAATTAATGATAGAGATTGGGATAATTCCAGTGAATAGTACTGAGGACAGCCAACAGCTTACTGCTGACATAGCTCACCTGTGTCTCCTGCATTTCCACAAAGTTCCTTAGGTACCAGACCTATTTGAGGATCCCTTCATTTTTTCTCATTTTTCATTCCCCAAAACAACCAAACAAAAGTTCCCACAACCAGCCATAGACAATATTTGACATACAAATTTGTTTTCTCTGCCAAAGCTATAGGAATACATTTTAAATCCTTAAGTTAGGATTGAAAATAATTTCTAGACTTCCCAAACTTCTATTTTAAACAGAAAAGATGGGTAAAAAATGCTGTAGTTGATTATAACATACAAGCATAACAAACAAGCGTGACTTAAAACCAAGCCATGATTTACAAGCAAGATATTAATTCTTTCATAGAAGAATGATGGAAGGAGAGAGGTAGCCTCATAGAAGCTGGTTAGTGGAAAGACAGACATTTATTATGGAAAAGCGTGGCAGAGGATGAAAAAAAAAAAAAAGATTCTGGATTGAGAGTGACCCTGAGCAGAAGGACTTGGGGGTGTTGGTTGATTAGAAGCTCAACATGAGCCAGCAGTGTGTGCTTGCAGCCCAGAAAGCCAACTGTATCCTGGGTTGCATCAAAAGAAGCATGACCAGCAGGTCGAGGGAGGGGATTCTGCCGCTCTACTCCACCCTCGTGAGACCCCACCTGGAGCACTGCATCGAGTTCTGGGGTCCCCAGTATGAGACAGACATGGAGCTGTTGGAGCGGGTCCAGACGAGGGCCATGAAGATGATCAGAGGGCTGGAGCACCTCTCCTATGAAGACAGGCTGAGAGAGTTGGGGTTGTTCAGCCTGGAGAAGAGAAGGCTCTGGAGAGACCTTACAGCAGCCTTCCAGTACCTTAAGGGGCTTACACGAAATGTGGACAGGGACTGTTTACAAGGGCATGTAGCAACAAGACAAGGGATAACGGCTTTAAACTAAAAGACAGTAGATTTAGATTAGATATTCAGAAGAAATTCTTTACTGTGAGGGTGATGAGGCAGTGGAACAGGTTTCCCAGAAAAGCTGTGGATGCCCCATCCCTGGAAGTGTTCAAGGTCAGCTTGGATGGGGCTTTGGGCACCCTGGTCTAGTGGAGGGGGTCCCTGCCCATGGCAGGGAGGTTGGAAATAGAAGGTCCCTTCCAACCCAAACCATTCTATGATTCTATGATAATAATGAGTGTCATAGACAGCTATGGAGTGAAGCGGCCTGGAAGAGGTTGATGAGACATAGGGCTGAAGGAGCATCCAGTCAGCAGAGATGCTTTTCAAAATACAGCCTTTGGGTTGTCCTGTATCTGCCTGGGAGGCTGGTGACTGAGTTTTGGTGAAGTATCCTAACTTGCATATTTTCTCTGATTTCTAAACTGATACAGCAGAACTCACCTCAACTTTTGGCTTCGACATTGTGGATATCTCCAACTAAGACAGCCACTCAAGATTCCTTTTCCGAAGAAAAATAGCTACTGTTTGGTTGCAACTCACACAATCTATTTTCATCACACACTAGAGGATGACGGTGATGGACTAGCTTGGAAGCTAGCATCACTCTTAATTAGAGCACTGCTTTGGTTTCTCTGCCTTTCCTCTGTTACCTAACATCTGCATCATAACAAGCCACTGATTTGCCCTTCCAGTCAACTCCTCCCTGATAGATACATTTTTAAAACCTTTATGGTTTAAACAGTTTCACGCAATGCACATGAGTAACAGTATTATTTGTATATGTAGCTGTCAAGCTGATGAACCCTGATGTATTGTCAGCTTTTGATAGAGGGTATACTTTACCTCAGTGAAAAGAGTATTGGAATGGCAATCAGATACAAGTATAAATAAGAATATCAGTGAGAGAAAAACATGCATTCCTTCTATCCAAACCAGTCTTCTTTCAACATTTGAGACTTCTGAGTTACATAAAGTAAATTCTGTGACCAGTAGTCTCTGACAACTTGACATCTAGACCCAAAATTTGCTTGAAAGATTCTACCACTTCTATTACAGTTCCAGAGTATTTTAGACAGGTGTATGTTTTAGGATACATCAAATATGTAACATGAAAAAAATATTATTAAAGAACTTCTAGATTAATTACATACCATGGAAAAGGAGTTGAAAATATACATCTTTTTGTAGAAGAACAAAATATGTGAGAGTGGGAGCAAGAAAGAGAAATATCTGCATTCAAATCTGGCTTATGATCTGAAAGTAATTTAAACTCTGTTACTCTATATTTAAAAAGGGGATAAGAAAGTTTAGACAGTTTGAGTAGCTGTCATGAAGGTTATTTAATGAACAGAGTCTTGATGATGTTACATGGGGAGAACTCTGCATTCCACATTATTTAGCTTTGACAAAGAAGGGTGGAGAAGTCACTTGCTAGATATTTCAACCCACTCAAGAACAGAAGGGATATAATCTGTTCCTATATTTTTTAGATAGCTCCCATAACTGTGTGATAAAAAATATTTGCTTGATACATGTTATATACCTAAAATAACATTGATCTGAAATTTTCAACTTCTCTCTTTGGCTATAACACTTATTATATTGTATAAAATGTTACCAAAAATGAAGTGAAAGTGGAAATAGAATTAAGTACTACTGGGGAAAAAATTATTAAGTGCTATATATATACATAGTTTTAAACACAACACAAATATTATATATATTAAAAAAAAACTTTGACAAAATGAGATGATATGTAGAGAAAATGGGTTTTAGCATATGTCCAAGTCTAGATTAATACGTTTTCATGCATGCTTTCATGTCTCTTTATGGTTAGTTGGCTATTTGGTTACACTTTTCAGAGACGTTATTCATCAAGTACACTAGTAGAAACAATCCAAAAGAAACTGAAGTCTTACAGAACAGTGTAAGAATGTCATGCAACCTTTTACCTCCTAGAGGCAAAGTAAACCAGAAGAAACATACAAATGGGAAAGGTGAAGTCCCATCCAGTACTCCCTTGATTGAAATAGAATTATTTTCATTAACTTCACTTATCAAAGGATCAGGCCCAGAAAGAGAGGAAAAAATGGTGGCTAATGCTGCAGGTAAACAAAAAAGGATAGCAACTCTATCCTTGAGTCAAATTTGGAACAATCAACTACTAATATTTCTCAATGTCTAATGTATCCATTAAATAATGTGTTATACACATTAAATTGTGTATAACAAATTGTGTTTGCCAGAGAGTACAAAAAATTTTTATTATTGTTTATACAGATAGTATAAGAAAATTTTACAAGTACGGAATAAACTCTTCTGCTTTACACTAAGAACTTTGAGACATTTCTACGTGTGTTTCTGAGTTTATACAGACACATATTTTCTATATTATAATGTTATGTCTCAATGCTCAGGACTTTGAAGAATAAAAGAATTTCCTGTAGTGTGATAGATACAATCTTCCATTTCTTATGGGCTTGTGAAGCAAGCATTCACAGCAACGCCAACTTCCCTTTAGGGAGTATTTATATTTAGTGTGAAAAGTCATTAAAATTTTCAGTCACTGGATTTTCCAGTAAGCCAACACATCCTAATGATTAGTACCACTTCACATTTCTATTCCTTCTCTTTATCAAAGCTATGAGAAACATAGCATTATCCTAAAATTTGACATACAGATATACAGGAAATATTAATAAAGCAGTTGAATAAACCACATTTGTTATCAGACCACAAAGATATGTTCAAGTCTAAGCATTAAAATGAGCTTCATCCCAATTACTTATTGTGGAAAATAACTGATTATTAATTAAAGCCTTGTTTGCTCTGGAGATTTTCTGCACCAATTGCCACCGTAAGTGGCTAAATAACAGAATCATTGCAGCAAGTGTAGAGAGGCAAAGCTGATATTTGCATTAGAAGTGTTTACCCCTTTTTTCCCATTCTGAATAGATCCAGCAGTGCAAACAGCTGCTTCATTTGATTACACTAAGGATTTCACGAGGGCAACTATGCTGATAGTCCCAAATAAAAAACCTAGGACCTCACCCCCTTGGGTTTGTGGCTTTGGTTTTGCCTCCTCGCATCCCCCTGCATGCACAAATATTATAGTTCAAAAATTAAACAGGTGCATGAAAAATGGCAGGTGTTCTCTCAGATGAGCCCTTTTGCCTTGCTGTGCATCTGCTGTCTGAAATCTCAAACTCCCTTGCTATTCGTCTTCTCAAGCATCTGTCATTTGACTTCCCAACCTTGCCATTAGATGCCTTTGGTGTTATGTTTTTTCCAGGATAGATATTTCTCAAATGTTATCTCTGCCCACACTAGAGACTGCAAGGCAGCAAAATTGCAAGTAAAAGATTTCCTTTTTTTCTTTCTGTAAGCAAAACATCCAATTTAATGTTAATATTATGCCAAGATGCTCCTTAGATCCCAGGAATTTTGGCTGCTTGTTGGGGGATTAGAGCATGTGCAAAAGTCTAGGTAAGTAAGAGCGGTTCTTACTCCTCAAAACACTCAGCCTGTTGTACTATAAATATTTGGGTTGTCTTCATGCTCTTTTTTTTTTTTTTAATGAGTTTTTGATTGATTTTGGCTGAATACCAGCCAAAATTTTAACACCTTAGAGGCATCTAAGTTTGTACTTAGGCAGCTACATAAAAAAGTCTCATTATCAGAAGCAGGGAAAAGTCAGACATTTCTCTGAATTTTGTGGAAACTATAGGTCTTCAGTAATCTTGAAAAT
Source organism: Aramus guarauna (assembly GCA_013400195.1). Lineage (NCBI taxonomy): Eukaryota > Metazoa > Chordata > Aves > Gruiformes > Aramidae > Aramus > Aramus guarauna. The sequence continues at coordinate 277,471 of VXBL01003885.1, forward strand.
ATGTCTTCTTTACTTAAGTGGTGAACTAAGGAATCTAATCTGTACAGTCTAAATGACTGCTAATGGGAGGACAGATTTCCTGCAAACCATTTACATGCTCTTCCTTGCTATACAGTCAACTGCTTAATTGCTAACTGTTACTTTTTCAGCAGCGGCTTAAAAGATCCAAAGAGTCTGAGCTCCTGATGCATGCACCTACTAAGTTGAAACTCTCTTGACCCAAAATTTAGAGGCACAGAAATACACTACTGTACATGAAGTTGTCCAGGCGTCATCTAAAGGAGTTTCACAGTCTACAGATGAGGAGGCAGAGAGATGTAGTGAATGGTACATTTGCTCTGCCTAGTATTTGATATTCCTTGGCAAAGACTATGTGCCAGGGCTGTGACTCCCTGCATAAACCAGGCATGAGTTTCACTGGATTTGTTTTTATGAAACACTGTGACCATTCAATACTTTTGTCTGTGATTTGAAAATCAATAAAAAACCTGTTGCTGATAAAGCTTATAGCTCGTGAAAAGAGGGTAAGAATATTTAATAGTGGTAAGGACTTAGAAATGAGTGATTTAGATAATTTATTAATGTAACCTATTCAAACAAAATAGTGTATAAATCAATGAAGATTTACGTGATATATTAATGTCTATTAAACACATAAACAAACAAGGAGAACCCCCCCTCCACGAATATTGCTTAAGATCTAAAAACTAATGCCTCAGGATTGAATAAACTGGTTACCTTCTATACAACTAAACTGGAGAATGGGGGGGAGGGGAAGGAAGAATTGTGGATGATAATTATGCTCCTGGAAAAAGAATAAACTCCTTGGTTGTGTTTAAACCATTTTATAAGAGCACCATGAAATCTTCTTTGAGGCTTTTCAAAACTTGCAGGCACAATCTTCAGATTATGCAAGACAGATGTCCAAGAGAAGAATGCACACGGAAAATCAGGGGGGAGGAAGAGAAGAAAAGGAAGAAATAAGAAGAGATTCTGCTTATGGCCACTCCCCAGGCTGCTGGTTTAGTGTAGTATAAACATCGATCTTGAGTATGGACTACACAATGAGACTTTTGGGTGTGAAGGCATTGTGAAGTATTTTCAGAAAATAAGTTGTCGTTTGGTAGGTATAGCAGTCCTACCCTAAGACTTTGTAACAAGATTTGATTGCCATCAGTGTGAAAAAAATATTTAACTTTCTATACTTCAAGGAAGTTAGAAAGACAAAAATGCAACTGTGACATTTGAGGAAATGAAAAGTCAACATATAACAATGTAAATCACACATAGCAAATACAGCTATAATAAACATACCTTTATCCATCTTAGATACAATGACAAATACTTCCAAAATTCAAATTATATTTTACAGCCTAAGTAAATATTAAAGGGACGCCAAATCTGCTAGCATAAATCCCCGTGACCTCGCAAGTTTTCACCATGTGCATTAAATAAAATGAGAATGAACCATGAAGGCATTTTTGGTCTGCTGAGAGAACAGACAGGTAAAAAGAGATAGTCTTACCAGCTGCTTTCAGAAGTGCTGTATTTCTGGAAGACCTGTGGAACTGTGGGTTTGTCTACAGGCAGGTTTCATATTATTTTACTGCTAAAGTTATAGAAATGGTCATAAATTATTTGCATGGTGATGGCACTCGCAGTGCAGGAACAGCAATCATCAATTACCAAAGACAGCACCTCAAAGAGCTTATAGTTTGTGAGAAAACATTCCACTATAAGAATAATTTATACTGGGACAGGTGTGGTCACTCTTATAGAGTGTACCACTCACCTCAGCTGGCTAAACTGTGTTTTTGCAGGCCATGTTAGGGAAAACACTTGGCATGTAAGATCGGGTTGGCGAAGCTCTGAGAAACATGAACCAGTTGAAGATGTCCCTGCCCATGGGGATCTTTAGGGTCCCTTCCAACCCAAACTGTTCTATGATTCTATCGTTCTGCAGTGACCCCACATGTGCATGCATTTACCTTCTGTGCAATGCAGTGTAACTCCTCAGCGAGAGGCGCATGCAGTGCCATCAGGGGCGAGCACGAACCAGGTGACTCCACAAAAGCAGCTGAAGGTCTTGACAGTTCATAGCCTAGTTTTCTCCCATCTTTTTGTGCCCACGCCATCAGATCACTTCCTTTACTGTTAGTAATCTCAGCCTGTCCATATTAAAAATGTTTGAGCAAGTCTTGCAGAACTGCAGCAGTAGTCAGTGTTTCAAACTGTAACGCTGACATACAGAGGCTTAAAATTCCTTTTTTTCTGATAATCTGAAGCTTTATGTTTAATATTTATTGCAATGCATAGTCTCAGGAGATGACAGCGGATGCATGATAAATATGTTATCTCCCCCCCAAACAAACAGACATCCATCTGTCTATCCAAAAGATGGTACTTGCCAGCTGTGCATATATAAAGAGTAAATGTAAAACCAGCTGTTCAGTCAGTTCATCCCATATAGTGAGGTTGTCACTGTAATCACTCTGGCTGGGAAAATTTCCAGTCATCACACTGCTGCTCCTCATGAATCACACTTGTCAGGAAAACGTCAGCATCTTTTATATGGCATTTGGTTATTTTTAGGATGAATGCTATGAGTGTATTTAGGGCAATTACTTTCAGGACTTGAGAGAAATCAATTGATAACACTAAAAAAACATATGTCTGGCTCTCCATTCAAGCAGCAGACTTGATGTTTGAATAAAAGTATAGTTATCCTTCCAGTGCACTTCATCACAACAAGCCCCAACAATAAAGCCTCATACAGTTTCCTGAATTTCTGAAAAATTGACAAGTTGGAACAGTCCTGAGAAAAGCAGCGACGGTGACTGGTCAGAGATCTAGAAAATATTGCTAGGAGAAATCTGAACAATTGGTGTTGTTAAGGAAAAAGGAAAAAAAATGACTGAAGACATGAGAAAAAATTTCAAATAGGTTAAAGTCTGTCACAAAATAAAAGGCAATATTTTAGTCTTGTTTAAATTTAGTAGATAGACTATGGCAGTAAAGATTCAAGCTGGATATTAAGAGAAGATTTCTATGGATTAGGACAAATAGATTAACTAACTTAAATTTAAGTATATGCTATGTGACTAAATACTTGGATAGGATCCCACGACATCTACTTGTAGAAATTTTTTAAATCTCTGCAGAGATATATAGATACAGCTACATGCTATAGATTTTATAAATACACAGCACTAGGCTAACAGCATTTCAGTGGGAAACTAAAAAGTGCCTAATGAAAGCTCTGTGGCTGTTAGTAGTGCTAATCTACAGAGAATGGGTGGACGACTTGCATTTTTAACTGAAACCAGAAGGTTTGATTAGGCAGAGGTACTGCAGTGTCAGGGAAAACAAGTGAGTGGTGTCTTCTTCTGGGACCAGCAATGTCAAATGTGCCTAGTCCAATTTTTCACTGATGCTTTATCCGATAAAGAGGATTTTCTACATCCTAAAATAGTACCTCAGTCCATGAATTGCACAACATCAAAGTGTTTTTCTCCTCCTAACTTTTGAGGACTCCCACACTTTTCCAAAGGCTCTTTGGTTAAAACTGAAATATCTTTGATGAAATAGCACATTTTTAAAGGGAAAATTGCTTCAGTACACCACTATTTTTCTGAAGTGTTCAACATGAGAAATGGTGGGGAATTTTTCTTTAATTAGCTACTACTTTTTTAGCTAAATCAAAATAGTCCTAGCTATAGGTTTCAAGGTCTGCACCTGAAAATATTAAGTTTTGGGATGTAAGTCTGTTTCATTGTGTTTTGACTTTCAGATTATATTTATATTAATTAGTTATTACAGTTTCACATTTGGTAATGTAGATGAACAAATGATCTGTACACTGAAACTATCAAGAGAAATTCAAAAAAGTTGAGCCGTTATCATCATGGTTAGTCAATGTTTTCTAATACAAATTGTTGTGAATGTCTGTTCTCCAGGAAACATCAACATTTTGTATCCACTTAGTTTGAAAACATTTTTGAAATATGGAAATGTCTTGGCAAAGGGAAATTCTGTTTTTACTGTAATCATAGATAACGTAATCAGGGCTCAGCTGCACTATTCAGAGCTGTACCATCTCAAAAGTCAAGGATAGATTCCTTCTCCACAGATAAAATGGAAAAATGCTATCGGATATAAGGAAAAATGGGTTAATGGGTACCAGAACAAACTGTCAAAGACTCATTTAAATTAACTGTAGTTCTGATTAGCCTCATTACAAGCACAGACATTTTTTGGATACTAGTCTCCGATGTTCTCTGACCCATACAACCCTGTCATAAGACGAAGCTAAATAACTGAAAATTTACTCATGGCTTTTTTCAATTTTTTGCCAGTCCCTTTGCCCTTTGAATTAACTCCGGTCTTAAAATAGGATTTACCTGGATTTATCATCGACTTCTGCAATATAAACTATTATTCTGGGGTTCTTAAAATTCTTCTGAGCATGGCATTTCCAGTGTGTACACAGTCAGGTGAGTGCAGTTTAATTTGGTTGCTTTCATACATGTGCACATCTGGCCACTCAGTTTCACATTTAACTGTGGCTAGGAAGAAAGAGGTGCATGAAGGAAGAGTCATGAGGAGCAAAGCCAGGGGAGCATCTAACAAAGTCATAGGCAAGGTTTTAGGAGATTATTCCTTCCGTAGACTTTGCAATAATGCCTCACAGTTAGCTATGCAGAGACTTTGATTTGGTAAGAACAGGAGCTGATTAATTTCAACTAGAAAACTAGGCTGTGCAAACCCTGTAGGAATTTGTGAGCTGCGCCCTCAAGTTTGCTTAATAGCTCTTAAGATTCGAGCAAACAGCTTCAGGCTTGCTTGGGGGGACAGAGCTGGTTTTGGTTTTTTGTTTTGGTTTGGTTTTGAAAAAAGAACCAAAAGCCTCCAATCACTTGAAGAGAAATCTTCCACAGCCTTCTAACCATCCTGTCTAACTGACAAAGCCCAGGAACTTCACCTCCTATTTTAGTAGCCTTCTAAACTACTTGCTAGTTTAGAAGCATGTGTGAAATGCATGGGATGCATTTTTTGCCATTATGCTGTGTTCTACATGCAGAACAGAAAATAGCCAGCTTCAGGGCAGGGATTCAGAGCTGTCCAGATCATGTCAACCAAAGTTGACCAACATGGTCAGTTTACTACTTGTCCCATGACCTATGCTAGGAGAAGAAAAGGTTAGTAACTCTTTCCAAATACATGCATAACTAAAGAACAGAACCTTTGCCATTTGGAGTGTTCCCACAAAGAGAGTTTAGTGTATTGATTTCCATGGAGTTTTACACCACCAGGTGTAAATACAGTGTATATCACTAAAAAAATGAGACATAAAGAGGTGAATTGAATGCTCTTATGAACTCTATGATAGCACTCATTTTATATGTTTCTTGTAAGTTCTTTTTTAAATATGTTCTTTAAGAAAAAAAAAAAAAAAGAAAGAAAAGCAAAAACAACAACAACAAAATCTGGGCCAGGTGAGGATGTCTGGCTGTACCTCGTGCCCTTGGAGAATAATGAGGCCTCCATGAAGCCCAAGAGCTTCAAAAGTTCAAGGTGTGGCAAGAAAAGGATGAGATTTGAGGAAAGAGATGGCAGTCTGTAGATTTGCAGAGTGCCTGAAAAACTGCTGAGAGAAGCAGGAACAGATACTTTCAGAAAAAAATTATCCCTGAAAGTCACTGGAGAGTTTGGGGCAATCCAGAAAATCCAACTGTTAATAAATAAGTGTGGAAGCAAGGAATTGTTCTACCAGGCCACAACAAACAGGTGAAGACATGTCTATAAACTTCTTTTCAGTTCCGTCTCTTGTACTCAACTTTGTAGTCACTTCAGGTTTTACAAAAGCCAGCTATTCTAGTTCTTGTTCAAACTTGGCTTTTGAGATTATAAACCATTTGGTGTTTCGGAAATGCTCTTTAATAAGAAGAATGATTAGGTAGATTCACCTTAGAGCTCTAGATCCTGTTCCAAACCCATTTATACACCTGACCTCCAGAACACCCTGTGGCAAAGATAACCACAGTTTAGCTGTGCATTACATTCACTTCATCAACGGCATTCTTGATCTTACAGACTCTGACATCTTTTTCAGTCCTCTCTTTTTTCTCATACATGGAATTCATACCTACAATTGTCCTTGTAGACATCCTCTTTACTTCTTCCTAAATCATTTTATAACCTGTTTGAAATGGGTTTTTCGGGACTGCAGGAAGTGTTGAAGATAGAGGAATATTATGGATTAATGCATTTACATAAAGATGTGTTCTATTTTGGATAAACTGCTGTGATAAGTTTATAAAACCAATCTGTTGTATTTGTTTGTGTGATTATAAATTGAGTTCATGAAGTGCTAATGAAATTATTTCAGTCAACAGTAAATTGGTAACAAAAATATCAGTGATATAAATAAGTAGGGAAATGAGGATTTTCCTATTTCAGTCAGAGAAAGGAGGCAGACTGAATGCTCTCCTGATGAAAGTCAACAATAATGTTAATGATTAGCTTAGGAAGAAGAATTTTGAGTGAGCTAGACAATGTTTCTGTTAGAGAAGTTAAAAGAAACATGGTAAGACATCTTTGGGTATTCTGGGGGGACATAGTTCATTAGAACATTTTATGCTACCTGACCTGAGGGAAAGCATTTATCTAGTCAAGGAGAGTTTTGGTGTACACTTTGTCAAACTTCTTGCCTACAGTATACCTAGGTAGGTCTGAAGCCATATAAGTAAGAATGATAGTCATAATAATAATAGCCTTAGCATTCCATGGTATGGTTTATTATTCTGTTAAATTAATATAACAAATCCCACAAAGCATCTTTTGACCTCAGTCAGTCTACAGTTTTTAAGGCACTAAATATTGCTGTGCTGAGAAATCTACCATATGTTTTAATAAAGAAGAATGATAGAATATTATTTAATAAGAACAATGAGCAGAAACCATGAAAACAACTATTAAAAATATATACGGGAAAGGATGCAGTGGCATACAGGACTAGAACTTTATTTTAGAAGTTCAGTCTTTCTGCTGTCAAATGTTGCACATTACTCAGCCTCAGCTGAAATTACTGTGTGCAGTATCAAATTCCTCACAGACCCACAACTGCAGGATCAGGCTGTTTGCATTAACACATTGATTTTCATGCTCAGATTCATTGATTCATCTCTTGGAAGGAGAAGGACTTTTCTGAAACTAGTCCTGTTAAACTAACACAAGCAATTGTCAGTTATCAACACTTATGCTACATGTTTCATCAGCTCTCCGAGAATCACGTTTGTTACATCGTCTCTGTACTTATCACTTGAATTTGTCCCTGTTTCCTTATACCTAACATGTACAGAGGAATGCAAAAAGGATGGATGGACAGGACAGACAGATGAATAAAGGAAAGAAGAGAAGCNTTAGCTCTGTAACCTCTGTGTATCAGAACAACCCATTTGGGAAAGACTGTAGAAATGAGTATGGCATTTGGTTTGTGAGAGGTCCACCTATAAAGAGGTCTTTGGTGGCAAAAATCTTCTAAAGAAACACATAAATGTATGCAGCAGACCCAACAGAGAGCTGAAGGCTTCTTTAAGAATAATACATTCCCTTCTTGTAAAGGTCAAGGTATGTCTGCTGTTCTCAGCCAGATCTGAAGAACTCAAGCTTGGGTCCATGTGTTACCAGAAAAGCTTTCCAGAACATTTTCCCCACTTAAGAAAACAGCAACAATGCTAATTGAAATAAACTGTCACAAGCAATTAAATGCTCATTAACTCTAATTGCCAGCACTTTCATTCTTCATGACAGTTACGAGAGGATAAATCAAGGGAATCAAAAACTTTAACAAACCTGCTAAGAAATCCATACATTTTGACATCCCCTGCCCCCTTCAGCCAATGCAAGTAGCAGAAAATGAGATCCTTGCTGTGTTTCTGTGAAAAGAAAAAGACAAGAAACAGCTAGCATCTGCTGACCTCTTCACCTCCATTAAGCACCAACTCCATATGAAATCTTTAAGCAGGCTCTGTCCTATATGAGATGGTGGGAAATTCTAGCTTGGAATACAGACTGCAAGTTGTTTTCTGGTTTTGCATCTGACTTACTCCAGACTAATGAAATCAGCCAGAAGTGTTTTGGGTTTGAGTTTGGATTTTTTAATTATTTTTGTGATCTACAGGGGAGAAAATGGTAGGCCATGTCCCCTTCCTTTGCCTAATTATCTGTTCACCAATTTTCTTAATAGAAAAGACACGTGATTTGCACTAGTGTAAGATACAGCAGAATCTATCCATGGAAAACTGGACCTCTCTCTAGCAGCACTAAAAGCAACTGACAATCTCAGGCAAAGAAAAATACCCAACCTAGTGGTTACAGACAAATCCCAGGTCAGAAATCATTGGTTTTATTGCTATCTCTTCTTCTGTAGCCCTAAACAAATCCTTTCATCTCTCTCTCCTGGTTTTCCTTCCAGTATTTCACTTGCTCTTCTAATTTATAAACTCTTCAAAATTAGTAAGCTTTCCCACTTTGTGTTTTGTAGCAACTACCACAGCTAAAGGGATCCCTGTGTTTGTTTAAGCAGTCCAGTAATGTGACAATAATTAACAATAACACAAAGAGGACTGGTAATCTTACTTGAGTATATCTTCATACTGTTTTTTAAGTTTCTGTCTTTGCTGAAATAAGACTTTCATGTGCTTACACCAAAATTTTTAACATTATTAATTTGTTGACAATCTACTAATTGCTACAAAAGGCAGAAGATGGCCTGGGTATAGATCTGAATACGGCTTCTGGTGGTATGAATGAGAAGGAACTTCATGTGGTCATGCTCAAGAAAGGAAGGAGATTTAGATGGGAAGATTATGGTCACATAAATCATTTTAAGTTACTAAAATGATTCAAAGGATGTAAATAATGTTATTTCCATATGTCCTCAATATACTTTTCACTTTAGACATCTGTTTGAGAATTACATCACACCTGCAGATTTCATCTTGTTAGAAGCATTAGCAGATGAAAAAAAAAACCAAAAAACCAAAAACAAAAAAACCCCCAAAACAAACAAACAAAAAAAAACCTGACACATTTTAAACAAACTAGTTCAGTGGAACTGGGAGGTACTAATGCACCATTTTGAAATAATCCTGAGGAATTTTGAGGCAAATGTGCATTCATCATAATATCTGAGTGACTCAGTTCTTCTGGAGCAGCAATACATATTTTCTGATGGTCTTTTTGTTCCTATTTACGGGAGGGATACAGTTTACAAGCATACAGTTTTAACAGTAGAAGCAGATGTTTCTGATTGCCTGGAGAGCAAGATACTGTGTTTTTAATTTGGATACCTGAAGGGCATTGATCTGGAGAGCATCAAAGGTACCCACCTGTCTCTAATGCCTCTATGGAGAACTTCAGCAACTCCTTCAGTAGGTCAAAGTTAAATACTTACACTGGGTGGATTGGACACCACTCCACTATCTTCTGCTTGTTACATGGTCTGTAGATGTGTTCAGCCCTCCAGAGTACTAAGCATTACATATCCAAAAGGGAGATAAAATCGCATGCCCCAAAAGTCTGCAGTCAAAACAGAGGAGACAGAGACATGATGGGAGGGAGATGGAAGTATGAAAGATGATGTGAATTTGAATAAGAGGTTAGATGTGGGGCTGAAAAGAGAAATCACATCTAGAAAGTCCTAGTCTGGACTAGGACTGCACTAGTGTAAGATACAGCAGAATCTATCCATGGGTCTTAACTGGGTCTGCAGATCACACTACCAATAACACCGCATTAAGCACAGTGCTAGAGACAAAAGGGAGAGAGCACATCAATGGCAGCAAAAGATCTAGAATGAGAGCCCTACCTTGGCACTCCCAGAAACAGGTTCAATTTGGGAATAAGAAGGAGAAGCATATATCCCTGGCTGACTGCTCAATGCAATAGGGAGAGGAGAGAACCTAATACGTTCTGAACACTAATACGTTTCATGTTTTTACTTTGGTTTCTGATATTTTACAGTAAACTAAGCTTCCAATTTTATCATATGCAGACAATTTATAACAAGAGTTATTTATACTCTTAATAACTTCTAAGCCACATCCTTTTTCCTTTTACTGCAGAAAAGCTACTTTCTTTATAAAGTAAAAAAAAAAAAAAAAAAAAATCTTCTGCTCAGGGTTGTCTAGGAGCAATCTGCATCAGTGATTGGATTATGTACTAACAGCATTACTTATCCCCATCTGAGAGGTACCCTACAGGGAAAAGCTCCAAAGAAAGACACTGCATTAAGGGAAGATTTGGAAGTCTGATTGCATTCTGTTTCCATCTCTCTGCAGGGCTGGCTGTCAATGGCATTCAGAGCCGTGCAGCAGAAAAGGAAAAACAACTCTCTCTCTTTAGCATTGTGAGTCATCAGTGATTGAAAGCATCTTTACCCCAGTTTAAGGTCTGGCCAGAGGATGTGATCCAGGGTTCACTGAGAATTTGCGTTGACTTCGTACAGGTTCAATTATGGCCTGCATTTTTCACTTGGAAACTGATTATTTTACAGTATCATGAAAATGAAATCTTATAGTGAAGATGCAGTTCATAACTATAAACATTTTCTCAAGCAGAGGATCTGAATCCAGATGGTATACAATATTAAACTAGTGATATCTCTCTAAGCACATTTAAAAATAATTAATATTACCATGGATTTCCTCCAGACTTCTTCCCTATCATGAATATAGAGCAGTATATTCCCTTAGGAGGGAAAAATTGCAAAGTTTTCTGTTTTAACTACTAAATAACTTATTTACTTTCATCATCCAGTGATCCATTCATGGCTTGAATTCTAAGGACTGGAAAGACTGGCCTATCTCAATAGTTTTCCATTGAACAGCTTCATGGAATAGTTCTCAAATGTGGTACATGTTTTTCAAATGTCCCCAAGATTTTTGTTAGGGTGTCTTAACTCTCTGGAAGAACCATGTAGAGCCAAAAAAACAATTTACAGAATTTAAAATAGGCACGTGAACGTGTAGAAACACAGAGAAGCACATAGAAATATGCCTTGTCATACCTGAGATTCAATCTATTTTGATGCATAGAAGAAAATCTCCACACTAGAAAGATTCTGACTATTCTCAGAGTATATTTTTAATTGTATTTTTTCAGTTTGAACATAGAGTTACAACTACCCAGTATTGAAATTCAGATCTAATTGTCTACTAAAATGCTTTATCTGTACAAACAGGAAATAGCTGCATTGCTTGCAAAAGGTAGGAGCAATTTAAGAATCTTCAGTCTTTTTATATCACATATCACAGAGCAGCAGCTGGATGGAAAAACAAGAAATAAAGATGAAGAATGCAAATACATCTACAAATTAAACCCAAGATTTTTTCAACAGAAGTTATTGCTCATGAAACAGAGAGAATGGTGTCTATATTAACATTTGAGGGTCAGAACCTCCAGAAGTATCAGATAATTTAACTCCAGTAAAGTAAATAGCACCAACTGCCCTTGGGATTTCATATGCATAATTTGTTTATTATTTTCCTTTATGTGAAATAAAATTAGCATAGAATACTTTTTGCCCTTTGTGTATGAAAAAATGTGTAGTGCTTTCCATTGTTGAGCACTGGTACTTGTCCTCAGTTTTTATTCAAGTGTATTAATGCTTAAAAAGTTCTAACATCCTAAGGGACTACTGAATGAGGTTTTGCTTCACTCAGTCAGCATCCTCCTATATATATATATACAGATTAAGGTCTTACTGGTACCAAGTCACAGTTATCACATCTGCATTGCTTTTTTTTTTTTCCTGTTAACATATTTCCAAGTTTTTTCTGTCAGTCAAGATTAGCACAGTATAATCTGGCAAGATTCAAGTATGACATATTTTTAAATTAGTTAGCGTCATTGTTTAGCCTATTACACAATGTACTAGGCTTTAATTTTGATTTTCAAAATTTGACTTTTAATGTTAACTCTGCTACTTCCTTGCTTTTTTTTAATCCGGGCAAGTCACTTTATCTTAATCTTCTCTTATTCCTGCATCTTGAGTGAGGATTGCTGAATGTCCCCAACAGCTTCTAGTATCACTGTCATCAGAGCAACAATAATAGCAAACAGCACTACATTATAAAAAATACCTCAGAAAAGCAGAAGTGAGAATTTATATATTGCATTTTCAAATGTTTAGACAATTGACAAACATTTCCCTTGTCTCTTCAGCCCTACAGCTTTGCAAATCAAGCTAGAATATGTTTCAAAGGCAAACAAAACAAAACAAAAACCCTTACATAGATTAAAATGTGACAAGGTAATATCACTAAAATGTTATGTATGTTAGGTATCTACAGAAAAGGAAATGATAGTCTTTCTGATTGAAGCAGCCTCTCACAGGGTCATCTAAAGATTTCAAAACAATGAAGACAAGTGCCAGAATATTTTGAATTCAACTTGACTGTGTTAGCATTGATAGCAGATGATCTCACTTCCAAAGTCAGAAATAAAACCTATCAGCTGCAAAGGTGTTTGTTTTTTCATATTTTTTTGTTTTCATCTACCTACTTCTTGTCCTTCACCTTTCTGTGTCTCACTGATGAGCAATATAAGATGGGAAAAAAAAAAAAAGTTCTGCATTCTTTATTCACATACTTTATTTCTTTTACGATACAAATTCTTTACAGTCTGAGACAAGGATATTGCAGACTTCAGTTTCATAGGAGCAGATATTATGTTTTGATATTGCTTTATCGTGACCTGCATTTCTTTAATGGCACCTCCAAATGGCACTCCATATTTACTTCCTTTCTTTCCCATGGGCAAATATGGACCTTGGATGAGCTTGAGGGAAGAACACTGCTTTGCGATGGTTGAGCTGAAAAGCTGTGACTGTGTATGGCACTGCTTACATAAACTCATCTCACCTGAGACATCACCTTACTGAGTAATGTGATGTAAGCAGAAAGGGACCAGATGAAGAGCTGCACGCAAGGAAAGATGGAATTTGTCTGGTCACATGGTGGAGAAAGGGCCATGGTGCTGCTCCCTGCACCTTCACTGTCATTGGAGATCCTCTGAGCGTGGGATCCCAGGAGGAGGCACAGGTCAGACCATCCTGACGCAGGTGAGACGTACAGGAGCCGAGCTGTGGATGCATGGGCTGTAGGCACTGCCCGTGATAGGAGAATATAAACTGGGAGCCAAATGGGCAGACATGCTGTGAGAAGCTTGGCAGGCCTGTTGCAGGTCCCAGCCAACACATGCCAGTTCAGCTGCCTGTAAGACCCTGTTGTGAATTTTCTAGGCCAAATGGAAGAGTCGGAGGCCCAGACCATAGCCCATAAAAGAGGAAAGACACTGGGGAACCCTTAGGGGTTTTCTGTTATTGCAACTGATACAAATGTCCTGGTGTTAGTTGCAGCCGCTGGCTGGATGAAGACTAACAAAATTGCATGTTTCTTTTTCAAGCTTATGGCAGTAAATGGAAGGAAGGGAGATTTCAGCTTGCTCTGCTGGCTCCTCAGGGAACCATAGAGGTCATCCCAATAGGCAAGAGATCAGTACCATTTGTTATTCCTGTATAATGCCTGCCAATGACATATCTAGCATGTCTAAGCTTCAATCAGCCTTCAAAATCCCATATGTCACTCATCCAGAGCTACTCATTTAACAGCACCCATGACCCAAGCCATTAGGGAGTGCCATATTTTGTCATAAATAGGGCCCCTAAATGTTTGGTCCAGCCAGTTACAAGCCCCATATCCTGCCCTTTTTGTAATGTTTGGGCAGCACTCACAAGTCAGCTGTGGGAAGAGAGAAAACTGAGCTTGCTTTCTTTTTTTTCTTTTTTAATACCCAACTCAGTGTAGGTCACTCACTACTGAAAACCATAAACTCACCATTCTTGGAAGTTTAACACTGGAATTAGCATAGTCTAATGACTATCGCTACTAAAGCCACTTGCATGAGATACAATATCAACTTTCTCCCTCCCACTAATGTGCTAATGTAATGCAATGTAATGAATGCAGAAAAGTTTACCTTCATGCATTCTTTTTTCTGTTTTTTTTTCAAGCCCAAAAGTTTTATCCTACTAGTTCCGATTGTCAGCTGAATTCATGCAGTGATGATCAGAGCGTGAGCAACATTATGTGCCTATTAGTGATGTCCTCTACTTCTCTTATCCGCCCAATCCCTAGATGACATTCATTGATATAATTACACCAGAGAGACTGAAACGACGTGGGTATATTTCAGCTGAGGATCCACCCTACTGAATACACTTGAAGACAGGAGTTTTCAGCCAAGATGTGATGTCAAAGAAGAGAGAACACTTTTTTCAAACTGTCATTGAAAATTCCTTTAAATAATGGGACTCTCAGTGTAACATTCATTTGTATTAGAAAAGGACTCTGATTTAATCAAGCCATAGCTAAATCTCTACCTGAATCTTGATTCTAATTATGATTTAGAATAAACTTTGTATTCCCCTTAGCCCACCCCCACTTAGGATTCAGGCAGAAAATAATGAGCTTCAGCAGTAGGTGGGTGTTTAAACCTCTTCTCATCTTGAAGAGGTAGAAAAAGAACAAATAAGATCCTCTGTCGTTGAGCTCTGATGTGTGTGGTGGCACAAGCAGTTCTCTGGGCAAGAGATTGCTTCTACACCCTTGATTTGCAGAGCATGACACGTGGAGGAGCACCTACTCTCTCCACATTTGTTTGTCTGATTTTGATGAGACACACAATGAAATGGCACATCTAAGGAAAGACATAAAGTTTTGCCCATGGCAGTTTTGCACCTAAGCCAGCTGTAGCAAATTATATCCTATCAGAGACATCAGGGACAGCAACGAAGGCAGCAGCAAATGCCGTGAGCTAAAGATGTCAGCACAGACCATTCAGAGCTTGAACTGAAGCCCACTGCAGACTTTCACGTCACAGCAAAAGGCTTTGGATTGCCCTGCTGAACACAGAACTTGTTGTATGGATTTGTTCTTCATCTGGCTCCCTTCTTTTCCCATCTGACAACAGCTAAGAGGAGAAGTACATTCTCAGGAAAACAAGATCATGTGCTACAGCTACTTCCAGTTGCAAACTAATATATTATAATCAAACATTTTAGAACCAGAACATTTCGACATTCATTTTATTCCAAGCTTTCCTGTTATAGGAATTACGGCCATTTTTAGATTCGTCCTGACCATAACCAATATCCCATACCAGTTTTTAGAAAAAAAAATATTGTGAGCCTTCAGACAGTTCCTTAATGAGCATCACTTTGGTGCACGTATCTTCATGTAGTATTTTAAAATTCAGTTTCACAAAAATCTGCACAATGGCTGTTTAGCAAAGTTTTTAAAATATTATATGATCACTATGTATTCTTTGCTAGTAGAGAAAAAACAAGCAATACATCACACAAGAAAGCTTAAAATTTCAGTAAAGCTTCTTCAGTTCAAATACGAGCTGATAAAGGAGTGAAAACAATTGGATGCACCTTTAACCTGTGATAAATGTAGGTGAATTTGACTCCACCTATATCATACTAAAAGAGGGCTGAGCTAAGTTACATTACCTTGCATTTGCTAAGGACTAACGTTGAGATCTTTGAGAGCTACCTCAGCTCAGCCGGTCCTCCATAGTCTGCTGAGCTGGAGGAATACATCTTTGGTTTGAGCCTTTATTTGTCTTGTGCTAAGAATCTCGAGGATGAGGATAGATAGGAAGACTTAGTTATTAAATAAGTTTCTTGGAAAGATAAAACATGCAGCTCAACACCAGCTGAAGAATAAAGCAAGAAGGGCTTGTAATGGCAAAGGGTAATCTTCTGGCTGGGACAAGGCCAAAACCACATTAATATGGTTAATGCATGAAAAATCATAGGAAAAACCAGCAAAGACTGGGAAACTGCTGAGACAAATGCAATTAAAATAGACACTCTGCATTGAATGGGACTAACTCTTATGTAAATACATTTTCATCTCTCTTGTGGCAACTTTTCTGGAGAAAAATTTTACCTAATTTTTCACATAGGAAAGAAATCTGGAATCCAGCCTTTTTTAGAGATCATGCTCCTATTCTTAAACCTCCTTTAAGTTCAGATTGCTTCCATTTCAGTAGGTTAGAAGTTTGCATTTTTTGCTAACATTCTGTACGTTTACCTTTGCAGTGAGCTCTCTGGCAATCGTGATATAAATAACAGCAAAATCCCCCTCTTGGCAGCACATCCCTTCTTTATATTCACTGGACCTGGCTACCAGCACTAACACCCTTGGAGAACAGGCACTTTACCTCTGAACACAGTGAGGTCTGATCTTTCCACTAGTTTTAAGTAGGCTTAATGCCCTGTGCGCTCTTAATAACAGATAGATTTTCTCCCTCCCCACACTTCACCTTTTCGGTACAAGCCATTTCCTACAGAGCTGCTGCCAGATGTAAACCCATGGGTGGTTTTGTGTTAGTCTTAGACAAAGCGATTCCTTCCACTGGTGTGCTAAATATCCAAAGCATTTTGACACCCTTCAGGATGAAAGGTGCGATGTAATAATGACTGTACCATCGATCCCTGCTGAAAGTGTCTGAAGGATCCTTTATTATCTTGCTAGCTGAAAGTATTTGGGTTTGCTGTTTTAATTATCCTCTTAGCTTCAGTTTCTTCCTTTAGATCTCTTTGCTATCAACACATCTGCCTTTTAAGTGGTTTCTGCTACAGAGAGAAGGTAAAGAAGCAGGGAAACCCTATGGCCAACACCACATACAGGGCTACCAAGTCTGAAGACAGTAGTATGTATACTTTAATCACTTCTGGGAGGAAGGAAAAAAAAGGAAG
>VXBL01003885.1:294394-340509 GCA_013400195.1 Aramus guarauna
AGGGAAAAAGTTATGTCACAAGATTAATTGTTGTACCACATACACACATGATGTTCTTCCCATTAGTCAGCAATGCCTGTGGGAGGAAATCAAAGACCTCTGAACTCTGTTATCCCTTTCCTCAGAGAAATATAAACAGTGTGCTGATCTTCATGTCCTGCTCTAGTTTTCCCTCTTTGCCTCACTCTGCTTTTGCCTTGCCAATCATGACTCTTTCAGGTGAATTTATTAAACTTTGTTTGCAAATATCCTGGGTTTAGATTATTGAGCCTTCCAGCAAGGTTCCCAAGGGCAGGGAATGACAGTGTCTGGTTGGACCTACTCAGCAGCAAGCTTTTCCTTCATTTTAACACATCTTTTTATGTATAGTGATAAGAAAGTGGAGAGGGGAGGAAGAAAAATTAATTGGAAATTGAACTAAAACCCATGAAATAAAGCTCTTGGATGTCTACTAAAAATCACAGCTTTCATAATATCTTCTAACTTAAGATATAACTTACGGTATCATTCATCTTTGACTTTTCATTTCTTCAAATAAGTGCTTAAAAATAATGGTTTTCACTTTCCAAAAGAAGCAGGAAACCCAGCTGAGTACTTACTTTAGCCTTCACTTGCAAAAGAATATCATAAAGGCAATAAAAATGTGCACAGATACCAAATGAGTGTAAAGTCAAATTTCTCAGATGCACAGTAAAAAAAAAAAAAAATTATAGCCTAGACACACCAAGTGATATTCATCTGCCCTAGCATTGGTGCCAGAGTTGGTGGCATAATTCTACATTGTCAGTACGGTGAAATAAGCACCTCCAGGAGATAATTGTTTTCATCCAGAGATAGATGCATGTGACAGGTCACATGAATTGCCCTTTGGGGATACTTATTTCTCTCATTAACTATGGAGGGACTTTACAGTGACAGTCTGAAGTCTGACTATTCCATTATAGATGCCTTAAATCAGGCTAGATTAATCTCACTGAGAATGACCTTCCAATATGAAATCCAGGTGTCTAACTGATCTGCTAAAAAGCTCTAGAAGCACCAGAAAACTCTAGTTAACACCAATCCAAGCTCAGAAAAGAGAAAATAAAAAGGTAAAAGACATTATAGCGATTTAAAATAGAAAGTAAGAATCCAAGGGAAAGAAAATGATGACATTAAATAGGAAATATTAGGCTAGAGAGTAGCAAAAAGCTAACCTAAGCCAATACAAAGTCACCTTTGAATAGTCACAGACAGTTAATGCTGCAGGGAATGAGTTCCAGAGTCTGAAAATGTCACTTTATGCATTGTTAAAAGCACCTGTCTTCAACACAAAAATAAACAAACAAATGGAAAAACACTACGTGTGTTATGGCAGAAATGAACTGGGTGTTGGGCTTGTCTTTTTTCAGTGTTGCAAATGCATGTTCAAGGCATTTAACTATACATAGAAACTGAATATCGATTTCATTTCTATGTCTTGAAATCTTCCACTAGACAAAATTGACTGTCACTAATAAAAAAATAGCCAATGTCATCTAAAATGTAATATCCATAGTAGTAGCCATTAAATTTGCCTTTATCTTAAAAAGAATAAAGTAGGGCAAATTTCCAGGCACAGAATAGTGGGTTTGACCTTTAAGAAGGTTTGGAAAAGGACTTTGGAAAACAGTGGCTTTATCAGTGGAGCCTTTCAAGTGCTAGAATTGACATCAACATTACCCCAGATTTTTGACAAGTCTCATGAAATACAAAACAATGTCAGTAGGTCAGAGGTTTGGAATGCACCTTGGGTCAAAACACAGGTCCTTTCTAAAACCCAACTCACTGAAAACTCATTTTAGAGTGGGCAAAAAGATTATGGAGAAGATCAGACTAGGTACTACTGAAAGGCATTTAAAGAATAAGGCAATCATCAGACACAGTTAACATGCATTCACAAAGGGAAAGTCTTGTCTGACTAATTTGATATCCTTCTACAATAAGGTCACTCATCTTGTGGCTGAAGGGAAGGTGATGGATGTAGTTTTTCTGGATTTTAGTAAGGCTTTTGATACTGTACCTCACAGCATCTTCCTGGACAAGTTGTCCAACTGTGGGATGAGCAGGTTCAGGGTGCGCTGACTGAAGAACTGGCTGGTCAGCAGTGCTCAAAGGGTTGCAGTGAATGAGGCTACATGTGGCTGGTGACTGGCCACCAGCAGTGTTCCTCAGGGTTCAATTCTACGGGCAGTTCTGTTCAATGTATTTATCAATGATCTGGATGTAAGAGTTGAATGCACCATTAACATGTTTGCTGATGATACCAAACTGGGAAGTGCTGTTGTCTCTCTGGAGGAACAAGAGGCCTTCCAGAGGGATGTAGATAGTCTGGAGCATTGGAAAATCATTAATGGCATGAAATTTAACAAGAGCAAATGCTGGATTCTGCACCTAGTAACAGAGTAACACTGGGCACAAGTGTAAATTGGGAGAGGAGTGGCTGGGGAGCAGCCCCGCAGAGAGGGATCTGGAGGTGCTGGCTGACAGCAGCTCAATAGGAGCCAGCAGTGTGCCCTGGCAGCCAAGAGGGCAAACCCCATCCTGGGGTGCATCAAACACATCATAACCAGCCGGTCAAAAGAGGTGATTATCCTGCTGTATCCAGTGTTGGTGTGGCCTCACCTCGAGTACTGTCCGCAGTGCAGGACCCCACAATTTGAGAAGGATGCGAAGGTCCTTGAATGTGTCCAGAGGAGGGCAACAAAACTGGTCAAAGGGTTGGAAAGCATGTCCTGTGTGGAGCAGCTGAGGACTCTGGGTTTGTCTAGTCTGGAGAAAAGGAGGCTGAGACGTGAACTCACGGCTCTCTGCAGTTTCCTGAGGAGGGGAAGTGGAGAGGGAGGTGCTGAGCTCTTCTCCCTGGAATCCAGTGCCAGGATGCATGGGAATGGTTCAAAGCTGCATCAGAGGAGGCTCAGATTGGAAATTAGGAAGCATTTCTTTATTGAGAGGGTGATGCTTGAACTTTTGGTCAGCCCTGAATTGGTCAGGGAGTTGGACAAGATGATTGTTGTAGATCCCTTCCAACTGAAACATTCTATGTTATTCTATTCTATGCTATGCTATGCTATGCTATGCTATGCTATGCTATGCTATGCTATGCTATGCTATGCTATGCTATGCTGTTCTGTTCTAAAATCCTGGCAGCAGTGTTCGTAAAATGTGCTTGGGGGAGCCGGACCTACAATTAGCCAGTAACAGGAGAGTCATGAGACGGAAGGACATCAAACAACAGGAAGCCTAACTCTGAAGCTTGCCAGTTCTGACTAGTCGTTAGGAAGGGGTAAACACAGCAGGCAGCCCCAGCAGAGTTATTCCATAGCAGCATGGTTAGGATATCCTTCTGGGAAAAGTGCGAAGCAGTTCTTAATCCACTGGTTTGCCTCCAGACCAAGTATCCTTATGCCTAATATAATGACAAATAATGTCACTGCTTTCCGGAGAATGATGGCTGTTCAGCTTGTCATGATCATGGCATGTCTGAGCATCCAGAATAAGCACTAAGCTACCGTTTTCTGATGCCTGTATGTTATTAGCAGGAAAAGGGGACTGAGATCCTAACTCGTCTTGCCCGAGTCATTCTGCTGGGGACAGACATTAACATTTTAGGCATCTAAAAGAAATACCTCAATATCAAGTCCTGCCAGTATTCAATGGGACTGCACTGCTTATGTGCCAAACTCAACTTAAAAACAAATTTTGATGTTTTCCAGACTCCTTTTCTGAACTTCCTTAAAGGTCAAGTATCATTTACTTCCTTAAATGTATCAGGCGCAGACAAGAGTTCAGCTCTGCAAGCTGCTTCTTAAGACTGTTATTTTTAATGCAATTTGAATTTAGATATAGCTACATGGTTGTAAAGTCAGAATAACTTCACTGAAGTGTCTTTTTAAGAAGAAACTGTAACTCTCATTTGCTGTGCAGGTAGACTTTTGCTATTGACTTCAACAGGAGTTTAGGCTCCAGGTTTCCAACTTGCATGAACTAAATGACAGTATCATCAATCACTTGATTTCTCAGTTTACCTCATTATTGTATAAACAGTTTTATTTATCTGTTTCCTGCCTCCACTTAATAATATTTGTAATGTCTTATGAAAATTAGTTTTTGAAAAACACAAAACAAGGAATGAAAACAGGACCTCCTATTGCCTCTCCAAGCAATCAAAATCTGAATCTAAATAGTTCTACGGCAACAGGCTGAGAAAAGTATGTTTTCAATTACTTTATTTCCATGTATAAACTGCACATCCAAATCATGCTTCATGAATAAGTAAACAATTTAATTTGGTTGGTGGTTTGTGGGGTTCTTTTGGGGGGGTGGTTTTCTATTTTCTTTTTTGGTAGGAAATAAACAAGAAGAAATGGAGAATAATCAAAACCACCCAGCATCAGCAAACTTTTCTCATTACACTCTGAGCAATAGCAAGATGGGGAAAATAGCAGATCATTATGTCTGATGAGTATAATTACACTTTTTCAAAAAAGGGGGGAAATCTAGGTTTATCACTACACCTGGTTTTTTTTTTTTAATAGATACCTTTAAATTCCGCTGAACATGCAGCAGCAGAAAAATTATTCCTTCTCGCTGTTTGATGGCCTCCAGTAATGCTTAAGAAAAATTGTTTTCCATTCCACTGAACTGTAAAATAAACAAAACAAACCCTTCACTAAATGCTCTAAAGGCCAAAGGGTCTCAGTGAATGAACTTCAAATGGCTGCTTTGCTCATCATAGAAAAAATCCATTATGTGATTGTGTTTAGAAATGGTCTAGCATATTTTGGGCACTATAGCATTTTAAAATAATAAGGTTTGGAAATAAATAATAAACTGGTGAAGAGGCAGAAAGTAAGTTGCTCCCTAAATCTAAATACAAATGTATTTCAATGTCATTTTCTATACACAGAAAAATGCACAGAACTAAATCAGTTCTATCATTTATAGTGAACGTTATGTTTTCCTGTACTTTTCAGCTTGCTTTCATTCCTTTCATGAAAGAGAATCTCATGACCTTTTCAGGATTAGCCTCAAGACATAGCTGAGCTATTCTTTTCATATAGAAACCCAAGACCCCAGCTGGCTAGACTGAAAGCTAACTTTGCCGACAAATCTCTAAGAAAACATGTGATAATGTTCATCTGTATTTTTGGATTTTTTTTTTTTCTTTTTGCAGAAGCTATCAATGCATCTAAATATAACAGCTTTCTGTAGGTTTTTAGGTTTAACCAGGACCCTCTGAGACCAAGCATTAATTAGTGTGCTGTCCTGAGTGTTATAGGCTAATAAAAGATCGAATATACAGCAGAATCATAAGACTTTCTGGTAACTGCTTCTCTTTTACTGCATCTGTTAGAAAATGTACTACTGGTGTTTTAGGATTCCTAAACTCTTATTCATCACCAGAAAATAAAATCCCTGTAGTATCTGTTCTGTTGTAAGCTCCATTAGGAGATGATTTCCAGCCTCTCAGTAGGATTTCCAAGAGCTTCACTGTGAAGTTTACTTTTTATAAGGGATTTCTTTATAACAGACAAACAATCAGGACAGAGCTTTTCCTTAGAAGATTTCTCTTCTCCGGTTTCATCAAGTAGGTTTCTTCTACTGGTGTATTCAAAGTCCTCAGGATTATCTATTAACAATGTTAGTAGGTAATGCAATACAGAAGACATGCTTGAAAATCCAGGGATGAACTTGACCTAATACAAAAAGGGCTTTGGAACACTAAGACATCTGCAGGGGCTCTTTAGAAACTACCCTTGCACCCATTTTCTTTCACAGACATTCAAACCCAGCATCCCTCTGATTGTCATCAGAGCTTCTGCCTGGCCAAGACAGTCACATTGCTAAAACAGGTATAGCTAACGGGAAAGCCTGCTTGCAGGCCTCCAGATGTAGCTGCCACCTGTGCACTCCCAATGCAGCTCTTGTTAAGAGCAGGAGCCACTCAGGTTTGTAGCTTCTGTAGGATGAAGCATTTGGCTGTTTGAGTTGTGTGTATCCTTTACCAATCACTGTCCATCATCTTCAAGGAAAATGAGCAAGTCAGAAAGGATTTGATGCACAAGATGCTCCCTGGAGCACACTGAGGGAGAGGAATACAGAATTGTCCAGCTTTTCCTTGCACTTTTGGAAGTAGTGGCTATGACACATGTTTCAATGAACATTACCTGATCACAGACCTGACACAGAGCCTCTATTCATGGCGTTGGACTTTCCATCGAGCCAAGGCAGGGCTTAACTAGATAAAGGAGGACACAACATCACTGCTCAGGCCATTAGTAAATCATTTCATCTAGTGTAAGACTCAGGACTATGTGACACAGCAGCGATGAGATGTGGAGGACAACTCAAAATACAAAAGGAAGGCAATGCTGAGCAACTATGCAAGTACGACTTGGTCGTAGAAGCACACCTCAACACAGACTGGTATTACTGGCGAAGTGGAACAGAATTTCTTTAGTGTCTATCCCTATCTAATTTATACTTGGCAAATGCTGAGCCGCTATTATCGGGATAAGACTGTGACTGCTTCCAGCCTTAAGCTGTGTGATTTAATTTGGACATGGAGGTATAGGGAAATGAGAAGACGACCTTTTAAATCACTGCAAAGTAGTCACATGAAAAATTCAGTATGTATTGATGCCTGGTGTTTTTTCTGAAGTATTTTAAGACTGATTGCTTGGGTTGGCTCCCAGCATGAACTGGTGATTAGAAGGAACAGCTCAAGCAACTGTCATCAAATGAAACTTCAATGACATCAAAACCATACACACACTACTCTTCTATGTTTGCCTCTAGCAGTAGCAAATAGCTATTGAACCTTCAATACAATCTTCTCAACAAGCATGTAAATAAAGCCACACCTAATAACACCTTTCTTGATTTATCAGATGAAATTCTGTTCTGTACCAGTAGATATGAAACTTTTCTATCATTCAAATTAAACATATGCTAATTCCAGAAAGCTCTGTTTCTGAAGGAAAAAAAATAAAAAAAATTCTTCCTTCCCTGGTGTGGAAGTAGTTCTACTAATAAATTAAGCAGTTATATACAATATTTAGAACTGCTACCAACTCTGAAAACTCAGATAATTCCCACAGAAGTAACATGTCTGTCATACATTTCTCTTGGGTTACGGTGCCATTTGCCAACTAGGGGAGACCTTTAAAAAGAGAAGAGCTATTCAAGATTATTCTTTCAGTACTCCCACAGAAGTCAAGACCTGAGCAGCTTCTTAAATGTTGACAGAAGGCAGTATAGGACCAGTTAACACTTCAGCACATTTTTAATGCACTTTTGACCTAGAAGCTTGCTGTGGAACCTAGAATAGGATTTATACCCACTCAGTACAAAATAAGTGATAGGGATATTAGAAGTAAGACTTTGCCAATGCTTGCAGAAGAGACTTCACATCTAAACTAAGCACATTCAAACAACATTAAAAGTCCTGATGGACTATGGATTTTTGATGAAAATTAAAGATACATGTTTTCTATGGTCTACAGTCATATTAGTATATTAACCTGCAACAGGGCATGGGCACTAGATTTCAACCATCCATATTATTCAGGCTTTGGAAATGGTTAGAGGCACGTTTTACTTTGGTGAAGGTAATTTTCATGCATCTATTTTCAGATTGTGAGAGAATCTGTCAGTGTGAACAGTATCCAGCCTTGAGACTTGAGCACTATGTATTTTACAAGTATAGAAGATGCCTTAACACCCTAAATGATAGCAACTGCCTATCTATAAAGCTATGTGTTGCTATGCGTACTATTCCATTGGAGGGGCAACAGAACAGGTACTTGAATGTAGTTGTGTGAGGTGACAAGAGGTGACTATTCACTAGTTATTAAGGGCTGTTACACTATTCTCCTTTTTGTTGATTTAAGTGCAACATTAACATTCTTATACACAGCTGTTCTGCAACCACTTGAGGATTTGTATTCTCTCAAACCTTTCAATCGCAAAGCCTTTAGGATCCTGGAGATCCATAATGTCCCCACCCTAAGCATCCCTGTCTTCATCAACACACCGAGAGATATTTCTTTCAACTCTTCTCATTCACTTTGTCTCAACTTTCCTCTCTCATGAATCCCAAGCACCCTAATTCCTCCCAATCCGGCACCACAATCCCTGCCTTAGTCCCAACTCAGTCTTCACTTTGATCCATTCCACCTTCTACATTTCACTCCACCATGTTCACTTTGACAAACACTTCCCAATGATGCCAAGTACAGGCTAATCTCTCCTTGTTCTAGTGCACCTGTAGCCCAACTTTGGGTTCTGATGTAGAATTGTAAAATTCAGACTTTAAGTCCCACCTAGACAGAAACCTAAAGGGCAAGGAGAACATCACACGGCTGAGAAAGACAATCTTAATGGTATTTGAAAACCTCTGCTGAAGTCTGCTCTTTGGGCCATAGTTGCCTGAGTTGGGCACTTAGTTTAAAGAACAAACTTTTCTTTTGTTGTGGGTTTTTTCCTACTAACTGCTTGATAAAGGGAAAGAGAATGAAAAAAAATATTTTGAGAGTTGTATGATTTCTGCTGAGAGTTCATACTGCAGTTTGTGAGTTCTTTTAGCATTAAACATTAAAGGTTTGAATTTTAGAGCTCCCTGTACTGGCACCTCATTTACTTGCATTATTAAGAAAATCTGAAAGTATCTACAGCATACATACAAGCATATGATTTTCACACATTCAAATAAATAATGTAAAATGAGGAAATATCTACAAAAGTAATCAGAAGATCAGCTTGCAGTCTTACACTTAAGCAGCTTTGTGACTTGAGTCAAAATACTTAAATCATTCAGAGGAATATTTCTGTAATAAGTAAATAAGACTTGCTTGCTTGTTTTCTATGAGAGAAAAAAATAAAAAGTCTTTGTTTCCTTTAAGCCTTTGCAATAAGGCTCATAGTGTGGTTAAGGGCAAAGTAACAGCTATTATCTTCTCAAAACTTTTACAAATTAATTTTTTAATATTATTTTACCCACTCTGCTAAAAATAAAAAAAAATAAAAAAAATCAGGTTAAATCAGAATCAGGTCTCTGTGCAGAAAGCTGGAAAAAAATAGTTCTAATACATAATAGGTAGTTTTTGTTGGGCGGATAGCATCCCTGGTCAGTTTTGTGTTTATGGCTCAGTACTAGTGAAACATTTTATTTTCACATCTTAAAAGATCATTTCAGGGCTGAACAAACACAGCAGATTCAGCAGCAGCTGGAATACAACTACTACTGTTCACCCTTTGGAAAGTTTATGAAAGCGCTGGCATGGTTCTGAAATATTAAAAGGTCTTCTGAAACTCAGAGAGAAAAACAGCAATGTAAAATCAAGGGTCTGGTCTGGCTGAGTGGATAAAGTGCCATCCTTTTATACTGGGGACCTAAATCTTTCAAGCCAATATGTGGTATAGAATGGCTTTTATGGTCATTGGCTAGTGGCTGTGAATTCATATCAACAAAAGTAACATGATTCAGACCAGGACAGAGGAAGAAATCAAAGTGTAACAAGGCTTGTGTTATAAAAAGGCACAGTCACTCGCTTGGAAATAGTCTTGAACAGTAACACTTGACCCAAAGCTCTTGCTCCTGGGAGAGAGTTCAGATCACAATTTGCATTCAGAGGTTTCAGCTGGACTTAGCTCTATACATCTAACAAATTTCAGACTTTACATGGTTCCATATTTTATATGACTTCACTACCACAGCACCAGAACACCTCAAATTTTGATGCATGTATTCTTTTAACCCTGTGAGGTAAGGAATACTTCGACAGAGACATTACTTACATTTACACAGACATCTTAACTTGCAGCCAGAATATCCAGAGTGCTTAAAACATGCTGGCACTACAGCAGGAAAATCATTAGTCCATAAAAAGTTTGAATTTCAGCATAGCAGCTCTGGCAGTCCTTGGGAAGCAGGCCAGCGCTCCAGATCCACCTCGGGGCATGCCAGCTCATCTCATGCATGTGCTCCAGGCTCAGTCTTAAGAGAAAGCAACTTGATGCTGCACGCAAGATTCAGGCTGAGGTCAAAATGACAAAACAAAATCACTCTTCCTCCCTCAAGCCCTTACCCTCCTCAGCCACGTCTTTAAATATCTCTCCAACTTTTCAAGAATTCGTACAGTGCTCGGTAACATTCCTGTATTTCATGCCTGATACCTTTGGGTACCTTTACAATTTCCAAGAGAAGAAAAAACCTTTCTTGTTGCTCCAACGGTTCTACAGTTATCCCCATGTGAAGTGGGAGAAAAGAAGTGCTATTTAAAATTATTTTCAGTCTTCCCACCTGCTACAACCTAACAAGCAGCTATCAGCCTCACTGCTCTGTTTCCCACTGGTGGGTGGAGTGAAGGCTCTTTTACGTATCATATTGCTCCCTCCACTCAACCAGATGAGGGACTGTAATGATCTGTTCCTAACTGGTATCGTTGATCTAATCTACTTCTAATATATCTTCACAAATATTTTAATTGCCAACAATTAACTGCAGATATAGACGGAGGAAGGCAAAAAGATTCTCAGGACTGGATTCTTCCATGCTTCTGAGCAGATTTAGTGCTAGATAAGATGCAGGGTTTGGATGCAAATCTGGTATGACTGATCTCACACTAACTTTGTGTCTTAAATACGTGTCCCAGAACACACCTCCATTGTCCTTTTTCCTTTCCAAGCACTTATCCACTGATCAACTCACAAATAATAGAGTCACTTTCCTTCTTATTTTAAATGAGGTAGATTAAATGAGTAATTTTTAAAATTTAGTTTTCTTTCATGAAAATTCCCTTTGAATGTTGCAGTACACCTTCTGTGGACTGAGTTCAGTTCTGGTACATGGGAAATGTCATAGTGGGTAAAACTCAGTTTCATCATACCCAGCAAACCATCTCTTGTAGTGTAGAAGTCACTGTTTGTGGTTGTTTAAAGAAGAAGCTTAAGAAATGTTCCCCCCGCATATAAATAAATAAAAAAATCTTAATATTGTATAGGATAATAATTAATGATCTTTTCTACTAGCTAATTTTCCAAACCCTTTTAAAATCTACTTTATCCTTTGGGCACTACAAAAATCTTCCGACAATGAGTTCCAGAGTTGAAATTTGCTGTGTGAGAAAAAGCACTTCCTTACATTTACCTTAAACTAGCAGCATTATAATTTCATCGGTTGGCCCCTAGTTCTTCAAACATTGTCAATAAAAAACACGGCAGTTCATCTACTCTGTGCTATTTATTATTTTATATACTCTATAATTTTGTCCCTCAGTCATTTTTTTCTCCCCAAAGACCCATAATCCTAGCCTAATTGCTCTTCACAGAAAAACCTCTTCATATCTAATCTTTTCTGCCCTTGTCTGTTTCAACAATTTTTTCTGTTGGAAAAAAGAGGGGCCAGAACTTCATACAGTATTCAGGACATGAGGTGATCAGAGGAGGACAGAGGAAAAGTGATGTCTACTATTCTGTTCTTGATGCTTTCTTTGTTGTTCTTATGATCTTCAGCTTTCACTGAGCACCTTTCAAAGAGCTAACCACAATAACTCTAAATGACTTTCCAAAATACCTATACCTCATTTATGAACCTAAGGCAGTGTAAAAATTGTTAGGGTTATGCTTTCTCTCATCTGTTACTTTTCATTTATCAGCACTGAATTTTGTCTCCCGTTTTATCTCCCACCACTCAAAATCACAAGTTCTATTTAACCTTTTGTTACAACTGTTAGTGTCTGTCAGCTTGAAGAATTCTGTAGTATCGGCAAACTTAGTCACCTCATTAACCATCTGCTTTTCCAAATAATTTGTAATTGTGATGAACAACACAGATCCTACCAGGATTCCCCACTTTGTCTGTACGGACAACCTCTTTGCATTGTGAAAACTGCAAAGCTATCCCTACACTTTACTCCCTATCTTTTCACCTACCATTCTGCTTTTCTCCGTAACTTTAGTTACTCTTGGATGAGGTTGACAAGAATTTCATACAGCATTCCTGGTCCATTTTTCCGAATTACAAATGAGTTGACTGTCGTTGGTTTTATTTCATAAAACAGAAGATAAAGCCACTTCTCTGACCTTTCAGAGCCCAGTAGCAGGGCAGCAAAGTCAACCCATATCTTCTGTCTAGTCCTGACCATTAAGCTTCCTCCTTCTTTGTACCACTGCTGTTGCATGTAGTCAGGACCTACTTCTACTGAGTTTAAACATGTCAGCAACATTTTTTCCCAGAAAATAGGAGTAGGAATGCACACTTCAAAATGGACACCAGTCAGTATCAGCAGTCAGCAGTCATCTTCTTGTCTGTCCATTCCCGTGTTTCCCCATAGCCTTCCAGTATATCAGAAAACCCTTGATTATCTATCTCCATTGCATATCTTAAATTTCTTTCTAATTTCTATTGAAATTAATTTTATTTTTCTAGTCTGAATTACATACACAGCACAGAGTAGCTGAATTAATATTTTTTAGCTTTATGGGACAGTTATTTTTCCTTTTCCTGGTCTAAACTTCCTCCTTCATTACTGCTTCTACTTGTATTTTCTACAAGGAAATACTTAGCTTAATATGCCAAGTAAATTGTCTTACAAATTTGGTGACCGCATCCAAAATCAGAAAGAAAGAACAGTACATAACAAACCCCTGATGTTTAGAAAATCAGTGCTTTCCTTCATCATATAGTATCCATTCCTAATCAAAAGGAGTATTTTAACTAGATGAATCAAAGCATAACTATGGCTACTCCTGCTCTTCTTTATGGCTACCCCATTTCAGCAATTCACATTTTCACTAAGCATGTTGAGGATATGAAGAGACATTAAAACTTAGTGGTGTGACAACGTTGTGGAGGTGTATTAACTTAGTCGGCTTTCATGCTGACTCTGCAGTGATAAAAATGAGATGAACCAGTGGGTAAAAAATACATAGAGATATAATAACCAATCTGCTTCCTTCCTACTCATCTCTGGCTTCATGATGCTGAAAATCTCACTGATTCAGCCTGGGGAAAGAAATCTTTCCATAATCCTACAAGAGTTTACAATCTACCATACAAATCAAAGTAATATGGTAATCAGCAGATAAGCACAATAACACATGTGGCGTTAAATGAAATCTCTTGTTCTCTCATGGGGAGGAAGAGAGAGACTTATTTGTTCAATATACCATTATAAAATTATCTAGGTTTAGGAAGAAAAAAAAAAACAACAGAGAGCACATTTTAAATTCTTATCTTTTGCTGTTTTTTGTGAAACTTATTGATGAATAATTTAGAACTGTGTCTTAGCTATTCTCCTCTCTATATAAAAATGTAATCTGACTTAATTATGTGTCATCACAGTAATAGTAGTAAAAGAAATCCACTCCGGGGATGAGTAGAACATATAGAGTTTTATGAAAAGTCCAAAAGACTTTATTTTAATTTATACAAAGTGGAATTTAGCACTTGAAATGCTTTTATTCATAAAATTGTTTCCAAGCATTTCACAGGCCTCCTACCAGTAAGGGGAGTTGCACAGCAGATGAATACAAAGGGTGGTGGCAGCCTTGGTTAAATGCTGACAGGCAGATCATGAGGATTTTATGCACTCATTCACAAACTTAAGGTTGTTAAGGAATATTTTAAGCATCAGAAACAGAGGAGATGGAAAACTTCTATTAACCCAAGGCAAATCTATTTAGTTGACCCCTGTCCATGCCATGTCAACAAATCCATGCTGCACAATTAATTAAAAACAAAATTAGCAACAGCTTTTGCTGTTGTTTCTTCAGCCAAGTGGAGAAATGTGTGAGGACCATTTCAAATGAGATCACAACAAGATAGCATTTAAAGCTATCGCCTAAATCCAGATTCACATAGTACACACTTTCATCAGAAGCAAAGTAGATTGGACACATTCACAGTGACTCAGAGGTGTAAAATCATGAACAGTACAGTCAAGGGCAATAAATATTACATCATCTAGGACAGAGGATAACACTTTTATTTCATTAAGGTACAGTAGCACATATTGCCAGACATTCTGTTGCTAAATGAGAATAGCCACAGTGGCTGAAACTACATATTATCTTACCGAGAGAAAAGAGGAACTACAGAAAATGAAGCCAGCAGGTTTCCTGCTCTACATGCACATGCTTTCTTACATGAAAACTACAGAGCTGCTCTGTAAAAAGGCATATGCAGAACAATTTGCATCTTAGTTATACTATCATTATGTCCAGGACACACATGCAGAGGGAGATTACTGTATTTCCTGATGGAGAAGGGGGTCACAACCAGTTAACTAAGATGGATATACTGTGGAAAAACAGAAGTTTAATAATCAAACAATAACCCAGTTCATCAATGGTAATTGCTTCTGTCCTCAGAGAGCTGACACAAAATATCCTTGTTTTCTAGCATGGAACATCTGCCTATTCTGAGATGCAATCTTTAAAATGTAGAAGGTTAAAATTTCAAATAGTAGTGCCGGAAAATCTGATTTATACATAACTTATATTCATCATTGTTTAGACTTCCCTAGAAGTTCCCTAGAACTACCTTCTTTTTTTTATAAGAGAATCCACACAGGGGTGATTTAAAAATAGAAGTTACTGGAAAACAGTATTTTAAGTTAATTTTCCCTTGCTAGTCCTTCTATCCTGCAAGTTTATACCAGACAACAGTTGGTCAATGGAGTGCAGTTATTGCAAAGTGATCTGAGTTTTGTCCAGCAATCTAAGTTACTTTGAGAAAGTTCAAATGCAACAAGCTAAAAAGTGAAGCTCAGCTTTCAAAGATGAACGATGATTTGGGGCAATCAATTAAAAACTCCTTCAAATGCTTTGTGCTTAAAGAGGAAAAATTATCAGAACCTTCTGAAGGCAAAACAAGCAAGCCAGTGCAATGACCACTCAACTGTGCACCCAACCTCTCTAATCACTCTGGGGCAGATGTTTAGTGCCAGCCCTTTTTACTTAGGAGCCTTTTGAAGACCTATAAGTTTTGCTGCTTACACTTTCTCATTTCAGAGAAAAGATAGTTTCTTTGCCATTCTTTTGTCATGGTTAAATCATTAATATACTGGGCTCTCTATTCATGTCACAGTCTCAGTAATGGCCTTTGTATTATTTCTTCTTCTACCAATATATGCAACTTGGAAGTATTATTGTACTATAGATTAAAAACTGGTTTCATCCAAACTGAAATTCCTTTGCATACAGTCTCTCCCAATCAATAATCCTTTTGGAGATTTAGAAGCAGATTTCAGTTTAGATTACAGTTTTAGAGAAAAACTCATGGAGGTTTTCATGATATTGAAGCTAGTTCAAGCTACAATGAAAACTTGTTTTCTTTTATGACAAAATTGATTCACTGCAAACAATATGTACTGCGTATGTGAAGTCTGTTTATATACCATTTCCTTACTGCTATCAGGCTTCCACACATTCAGAGGGAATGAGGGAAATTGTAAAGTATAAGACACTTCAAGTTTTGGTTGGTTGATTTGCTTTCTTCTTTTTTTTTTTTTCTTTTTTTTTAGGTTCATAAAGAATGGCTTTATAAAAAGTCAAAGGGCAGAATGAGTGTAACTAACTATGCTAATTGCATTGTGGGTTTGACTGCATATCACAAGGAAACAAAGCAAAGATAAAAATGGCGTAAAACAATGGGCCCAGGAAAAGAGATTAAAAAAAAATAACATACCGCAACAGTCTGAAAGAGCTTCTGTAGCAGAAGGAAATAATTCCCTGAAAAGTTGATGCTGAAAAGAAACAGAAATGAATGGGTTGAATTGATGGGTGCCTTTTCTCCCTTTAGCAATGCAGAGTTCAGATGAAGTAAATTGAGTGCAGACTGTAATCATAAAATCACAGAATCATGGAATCATAGAATGGTTTGGGTTGGAAGGGACCTCAAAGACTATCTAGTTCCAACCCCCCTGCCATGGGCAGGGACACCCTCCACTAGACCAGGTTGCCCAAAGCCCCATCCAACCTGGCCTTGAACACTTCCAGGGAGGGGGCATCCACAGCTTCTCTGGGCAACCTGTTCCACTGCCTCACACTCTCATTGAGAAGAATTTCTTCCTTATATCTAATCTAAATCTACCCTCTTTTAGTTTAAAGCCATTCCCCCTTGTCCTATCACTCCATGCCCTTGTAAACAGTCCCTCTCCAGCTTTCTTGTAGGCTCCTTTAGGTACTGGAAGGCTGCTGTAAGGTCTGCCTGGAGCCTTACCTCCTCCAAGCCAAACAACCCCAACTCTCTCAGCCTGTCTTAACAGGAGAGGTGCTCCAGCCCTGTGATCATGTTTGTGGCCTACTATGGACTCGCTCCAACAGGTCAATGTCCTTCCTATGTTGGAGGCCCCAGAGCTGAACACAGTAATGTCAGAGATATGCATAGAAAAATGTCTTCAATGCACAATTGTCTTCTGTTCGTCCACAATCCTCTTTCTTCCTCCACTTTCATCTTTGATTCCCCATTTATTATTCGATTGGATTGATGTTTTAATTGACATGAAAGTGGAAGTGAGACTAATAGGAAGCCAAACTTTGTCTGAACTGTTTTTAAAATACCAGATTTCTGGAAAGAATTGATATTTTCTGATAGGATTTAGTCCTTTCTTTTTAACCCCATCCTACTGCTGTAGGTTGGCTGTCAGTAGACTGCTGGATAAGTGGGATCTTTAGGATCTCAGGATTTAGATAAGTAGGATCTAAATCTTAGGATTTAGATACGTAACCTTAAGCAACAAGAACTTCCTTTGTAAACCCCCAAAGGCACCTATTTTTCTCTAGACATGTGGGAAATCACGTGGCCAAGGCTAGCAGTCTGAGTGCTGGCTATACATTGCCTGGTATGTTGGTATGTTTTACGGGAAAAATCAGCATGCTAAAGAAACAGCAGTAATTTCACATGTTCTAAAACATGCAGCAACCTATAAAACACTCTATTTGATTACATTAATTTTTTAAGAAAAGTCATTCAGCTCAAGAAATGACCATGAAAAAGCATGATTCTAGCAGCACAGTTCCAATTTGCTACATAAGATAGTATGCAGAGAATAGCAGAAATTGATGCACTTGGCATTTGCAGCATCTTCCTAGGGATTTAAGAATTTCAGGGCACAACAAATGTAGGCCACCAAAAGCTCCTAAGGCTAAATGTATGGATCGGACGTTCCTGAACTCTGCTAATAGGATCACTATTGTTAAAGAATTTTTAAGGAATTAATGTGGTTGCTCAGATTCTCACAAGGAACCTACTACGGCTCATTACTAGTTGATGGGAGATTAATGTTGTGGAAAAAGGAGAGACTTCATGGAATTTATTAGCTTGCATGAGACATCTCTGAGATAGAATGAGAATACAAAAGGGGTTAAAGACTGCTGCAAAGTCTCCTACTGAGATAACTTGTTATACAAAATGGTAAGTGCTAAAAAGCTTTCAAGCACTGTCTCACCTGACAAGGGTGGGAAAGTACATATTATCTGAAAGGCAGACCATAGTTTTGAGCAGTAAGAAGGATGATTCTTTTTTGGTTTGCAAATGTCTACCTATCAGATAGGAGGGGATTTAAATGGGAGTGTTCATTTGTCTGCTGCTGAGACAGACTTACAGGGAACAATTTTAACAGACAGCAAAAGGATAGTTAGAGTAACACGAGTTCATCTTTTTTCCATTATAGAATGTCTCACATCCTTGTCTCTCCTCCTTCTCCCAAAATCAAAAATATTAAAAAAATTCTGAAGATAATTCTTCTTCACCATCATCACTAGGAGATGCTGGATTCATGCTAATTTTAAATGTCAGCATACTTATTAAGCTTGCCTTATTAAACCCATGGAATCAGAGCCTTTAGGTCATTAACTTCAGACCAGCAGTCTGCAGAAACAGCTGGGAACAAGGCTGTGGGCTTAGAGTCCGTTGTTTGGAGCTTTATAATATACAAGAACAAGCAGTTCTCCGGAATAAAATGAACTATTTATGAAGTCACACACTGTATACATTGGGTTTTCCAGTGTCCTGTTTCAGTGCCAAGCTACGAAAATTTGCTACTATCTTAAAGGTTTGGGTTACTTCCGGAAGGATGGATTAAAATGTCAGAAATTTCAGAAGGTAGGGAAGCAGCCTGAGCATATGGGACAAGTCTGAAAGTGACACACTATGACGTTGTGTGCATGACTTGTCCTGGATGGTGTTATAACTGTATCTTCTCTGTTTAGATAATAATATTTTAGGTGTTACATCACAGGATGGCTGAGATTGGCAAGAACCTTTTGAAATTGTCTAGTCCAACTCCCCCTCAGGCAGGATCAGCTAGAGCAGCATTGTATTCAGCTGGATTTTGACTCTCCAAGGATGAAGACACCATGAACTCTCTGGGTAACTTGTTCCTGTGTTTGACAACACTCACAATTTAAAAAGAAAAATAAATTCTTGTGTTCAGATGTAATTTCATATGTTTTAATTTGTATCCATTTCCTCCTGTCATGTCATTGGGCACTAACAGATAAGAGCCTGGCTCACTCTTCCTTATTCCCTCTCATTAGGTATTTACACACATTGATAAGATGCCCCTGAGCCTTCTCTTCTACAGGCTGAACAGTCCCAGCTCTCTCAGCCTCTCCTCATAAGAAAGATATTCCAGTCCCATAATAATGCCTGTGGCCCTGTGCTGGACTCGCTGCAGTATGTTGATCTCTCTCTTCTACTGAGGAACCCAGAACTGGACACAGTACTCCAAGAGCTGCCTCACCAGTGCTAAGCAGAGGTGAAGATCACCTCTCTTGACCTTTTTTGCTGTGAGGGAGTTTTACTAGATCATGGTCATCTTGCTGTCCACCAGGATGTCAAGGTTTTGCTCAGTAAGCTGCTTAACAGCCAGTCAGC
Organism: Aramus guarauna; assembly: GCA_013400195.1. Taxonomy (NCBI): domain Eukaryota; kingdom Metazoa; phylum Chordata; class Aves; order Gruiformes; family Aramidae; genus Aramus; species Aramus guarauna. Next base: position 313,299 of record VXBL01003885.1, read on the forward strand.
CCCCAGCATGTACTGGTGCATGGGATTAACCCGCCTGAGATGCAGGGCTTTGCATTACCTCGTGCTGAACTTGTAAGATTCTTCTCTGCCCATTTTTCCAGCCTGTCAAGGTCTCTCTGAAGGTGGCACAACCATCTGGTGTACCACCCAGTCCCCTCAGTTTTGATTATCTACAAACTTGCTGAGGGTACACTCCATCTGCCTGCCTTTTTCACAGTAAGGTTATGTGAGATGAACTCTATCCTATGTGTGCATGTGCTTACAACATCCACCTTAACATGACCCTAAACTTAATGTGGATATATAGCTTGTTATAATGTAAATTAATAAAATAACAACTATGTTCTGTAAATCTTCCTTAACCCTCAGAAGCCACAACTATCAGACCAGAGGAGTGACAGTCAAACATTAAGAAAAGGAAAGAGCAAAAATTAGGCTGCATGAAAAAGATTATTCCTATAGAAAAGAAAATTGAGGTCTTGTCTACAAGAAACTCAGGAAATCTAAAACATTAATAAAATGTATGAAGCTAAAATGGATTTGTTAAATCTCACAAACCTTACGTAGACACATTTGTTCAAAATTGAAGTGGTTAAATTTGACTTAGCTTAATTCATTTCTAGTATGTATTAAATTAAACAAAATTAAGGTCTTCTTTACTTCTAACAAGGCTGTCTACACAGGGATTTAATGCAGCTGAAGTCTGAACTTTAACATTTAATTTGGATTGACTTTCCTAAATGTCCCAACGCAGAAGAGTCCTATTAGCTTCCACAGTGGCAAAAATTAAAACGAGACAACGGGCAATGGATTCTAGCCAGGTAATGGTAAAAAGTAATTAAAAGAAGACAAAGAACCTTTCCAGAAGGAATTATGAGAAGCCACAGATTCTGGCCAAGAGGTGATCAAAGCCATTACCAGCACACAGGAAAAGAGCCAGCAACAGATGAAGGGTAATCAAAAAACAGATCAAATACTGTCAGTTAGAGACTGGCATTGCAGAAGATCTGGAGCACACGAAGAGACACAGAATTACTGTTTTCAAATGCCCAGATGGAACTGGCAACAAGGAGGAGAAAAAAACAGCTAGACTATTACAGATAGTCAAATAAATATAAGAATTTTTTAAAACCAGAAGAAGCCCTGAAAAAAAAAAAAGAATTAAGAGACATAGTTAATGAGCCTTTAGAGCTGCAGATGTGCCAAAATTGGAAGCTGAAAGACCAGTTACCCTGTAGAAGGGAAAGACATTCTGGTTGCAAGTAATAATGACTATAGAGCCTTTCTCCTTTATTTCAGGCCATCATGAAAAGACACTGTGATTCAGATTGTACCTACTCAGGTAATACAACTATTCAGTACCTGTAAGGGAAACGGTGACTGATCCATATAGTGCTTGCTACCTATTTCTAACAAGTAAAGATTGTATGGAAGTGAAAAATGAGCAAGATTTCTGAAATAAATAGATTCTAAAAGAAAGGAAATTCTTAGCCAAACTAATCATACAGCACCATATGTGTATGCTTTGACTTCTTCTAGAACAGTTCTCTGCACCTATACAGAAAGACTCATTACAAAAAATTATAGTTTCACCTGTTCTCCAGATGGAGCACAGTGACTGAAAAGTAAAGTTACAGCTCCACTGATGAGCTGTGCTATCGACTCGTGCTGTCTCTTGTTGCAAACAGCCCAGGGAAAGATGGACTAGCCAGCTGACACACGGAGTAGCCTCATTCTATGACACTCATCACATCATTCTTCTGTATACTAAAGACTTCTTTGGAAAAATAGCATTTTCAACCTTAGAAGCCAAACAGGACAACTCTTTTCAGGGGCTGGCCTTTGTCTTACTCTCCAGAGTGAAATACTTTTTTAAAAGTATAACCATCTGATACTTTTTCCCCCCAAAAAATTCTGAAGCCATAACATACGGCCAAATCAAGCAGAGCTGAAGCAAGCAGATAAACAGGTTTCCATAAAGCACCTACCTTTTATTTACACTCTCAGGCCCAAAGCAAGAGCTGAACAGAGCCAACCTTCAGCCTGGAGATTCCTTGGTAGTAGAGCACAGCAAGCTGTCTGAAAATCTCAGACTTTAGCAATATGGCAGTGGAGACTACACTAGTATATTAAATAGTGCAGGAGATCAAATATGAAGAAAATGAACTTATATGAATTCTCAGTGTTTGGGTCAGAAGAATGGAGCACCGACAGAATCTGAGAAAAGCTTGATTTGGCCTCTCTGTCCAAGGCAGTTATACATCAGTGTTGCCTATGTTCTCAGTTTAGCTGAAAGCTTGGTTTGCCATTTATGAGGCATAGGTTATATGTAAGTATATTTTCTATACCCACCACTAGAGTGCCAGAAGAAATATAGTTTGTAACCAAATTTATGCCAATTACCTGCTCTTAGATCCGTCATCTGTTACCTTGCTAAAGTTTCACACTTCATCAAGTAGGAACTAAATCTAGCCATATGCGATTTATTCTTGCCTAAATTAATTTACAGCAAAAAAGACTTATTTATTTCCTGCCCTCGGTATAATCTGATTGGCTTTTGTGACAGCTGTAAAAGGAAAGTTGCTAAAAGAGACAATCACAGTCAACAAAGAACATGCTAATGATATAAGGCTTTCTAAAGGGAAGTGATTTTGACAGATTAGAAATTATAGCTTTGTATGGATACTACCCAAGTTGTCAGCCCCTCTTCCCACAGTAACAGCAGGCTCTGTTAAATTTGAGGAGCACTCTGTCTGTTCATCATGTTATATAAAATCAACCTCTAGCCATATCTGGGTCATTTCCTACAGTGAAAGACTCAGAAACAGAAGGTAAAAATTCCCCATTTGGCATCTTAATCTTCTATTAATGGTGCAACCTGTACTGTACCATCTGAAAAACATGAATCAACACCGAGCCCACCCTTCCACAAATAGAACTCTTTACCCTATAATGTGGTGATCTTTCTCTTTCTAATTGCTTCTTACAGATTTTTAAAAGGCACTTTAGTCCTTAAGTGTAAAATTTGCATTCAAACTACTGTACAAAGAAACACTAACAATGATTTTGAAGTAATTCCTTCTAACAAAGAGCACAGACTTCTGATCACACAACATCGGAGAAGATGGAAGTGTACATGGAGCGTTTTTGTTATCTCATTAGCAGCCATTAGAAACCCACAGGGGGAACATAATGACCAGTGGAAAAAGGGCAGAGCAGACTTCAGTGAACAAAACAGATGTTTAGTGCATATAGATATTATCCAACACCAGCATCAAACTAGTGAGTTTGGCCATTTAGGGCATCTCCTAGGAAACCATCAGATAACATTAAAAGATATTGACTAACATAAAAAGAGCTGCAGGGGAAACGGTGTATATTTGATAGAAATGTGATGTGCTTCTAAATGCAGCAGTTCTAATTTCTGCTGAGGAAAAAAAAAAAGGATCTATTTTTCTAGATGCATATTGTGGGTTTGGTTAAAAGGCTTAAAATTTGCTGTACGTTTCTGTATCTTGACATTGCAGTCTTTAACTAAGCAGCATATAAAATGCAGTGCAAAAGCACATAGCAAAGTGAAAAAATAAAAAAAAAATCTCTTAAATATGTTGCAATTTGTATGACACATAACATTGTTTTGTTGTTCTTGTTATTATTTACTTTTTGCTGCCAGTTCTTTCTGGCTGGAATTTTCCACATAGTCTGAGAGTTATAAAACTGGCAAAGGTATTGGGCACTTCATTTCCTTTATGGTCCTTTGAGGAAACCTTCTTCTTGACATTACACCAAAAACCACTTTAATTGGCCAGGACCAACTGATAGTATCTCCATCACACCATGTAAAGTATTCTTGTTCATAACTACAAAATTTCACCTCTGTGTTTTGTCCAGGAAGAGAAGGCACTTGATTCACTAATACATTTTCATTTCCTCTATCCTATTTTGTGTCTGATCAACAATGTTTATTATCTGATAGTTTCCTTTTAGAGTGTTAAGGACACCTTTTCCACTGTGATTACTGTTTTGCCCTCTCTGCAGTCAGCAAGCGGAAAGGTTAGCTCCAATTTGGCTAATGAGAACTTTGCTGATCTGTTCAAGTTGGCTGTTACACCTTTTGGGCATGACCAATCAGAGCATAAAGTGTCAGGAGATTTGCTGTCTCTCTCCAACCCCAGCAAGATTTCCTGTGGTCTACCAGACCATCAACACTCTCTGCTCAATTCTCTATATCTGTGGCAAGGGATAGTGGCACATACTCACCTCCGGATAAATCACACACTATTCATGCACGTTGCGTTCCTTCTTCAGTTTGGTACATTTGCTTAATGTGTTCAGGTCAAGTTGTATCATCCTTTTAGTTGAATTCATAAAATTAGGAGGAAGGCTATAATTTAAATGCAGAGATTGAGTATGAAGAAGGAAACACTTCATGAACACTGGTATTTTATTTTGTCTGAATTGAGACTTATCTAATATACACAATACAGCTGCTTTGGATCAATAATGGCAGTTTTAAAGGCAACCAACCCAGCCCCTGCATGCCATGGAGTGAAGCTTAGTAGAGAGTTGGGGAGAACTGAGGAGCAGACAATGGATCTATTGTTGAAAAGATCTACCCTCTTAATCCTATAAACCATGTGGCTGCCCCAACTTTCCCTGGCTCCTGTATAGCACTCCTGTATATATTCCACGTTTTTCTGGGAGGCTGTGCACATTAGTGTGCAGAGAATCAGCACAGCACCGTCACACTGCTTAAGTGTCCCTATTTTGGGAGGTGATTGTCATCTGGCTAACTTAAGGACCAGAGATTTATGAAAGGACAAAGGTCTACCTTCTTCTAATTTGACCCAAGAGACTCTTGCTATATAACAGACAAGCTATCAAAAAAACCTCTCTGAAATATAAACCTAGCTGAACTTCTTTTCATGTTTGTATTTTATTTTCCAGATGGAGCACTGCCAAATAACAGCTGCATAGACAGTTAAGCTTGATCATTTACAGAACTGCAAAGGGTTTGATTGATCAGCTTAGATGTCAGCAATTTTGTAATATGCTTGGGCACCAAAGGAGCAGAGCAGGTTGGGAAATGCAAAGGGGAAAAAATAATTGTGTATTCTGATTGTGTCTTTCACACAAAATTACAAGCATTTTCAACAACAAAGTAATTCACTTCATCCAATAGACTGCCTGCAAGTTCAGGACAATAAAACTGAAGAGCATCTTTAACTGACAATTTAAGCTCAAATCATTTTTGACTGGCAAGGTGTGGTATCATCCAGAAGAATTGATGCTATAGTAGTAGCTTCAAATTACGGGGTTATAGTGTGTCTACTCAAAATGCAGCTCCTATCAGGGGAGATAAGGGGAGGAATAGGAAAGAAATGGATAGCAATAAATGCTTTCTGTAAGCTCTACAGTTAATTAAGGATAAGAATTTGTATACATATTTATACTTGAGTAGAACTCAGAATAAAAATTAAAATGGAAGATTTTGACTGACATGAGTACATATTGTAATTCTTTCAGCAACATTTTCCTCTGCACAATTTTTTTAAGAGAGATCTCAGGAAAAAATGCATCTCCCTGTCAGCAAAGGAAATTTGAAACAATGTCGTTTTCTGAAAATGGTGGTTTACTGAAATTACATGTTTGTGTTAAGCCAACCCATTCCACCCCCTACCCAAAAATAATTCAAGGCAGGTTGTTGTGTCAGCAGTTGTCAGTCTTTGTTAGCAAGCATCAGGGCTGAGATAACCACTAATGTCCTTCTCTAGCTGATGAGTATAAAGGGCATTAAAAGCAGAGACTAAAACTCAGTATTTTGGAAATAAAAATGTAAAACTCTCTCCCAGGTTTTCCATGAGCAGTAGAACTGTTAGCACATTTTGTAATGGGCTTCTCGCCCCAACAGAACTAAATAATAGTCTGATAGCTGTAACCTAGAAATCCACCCAATTGTAAGAGTTCATTAAATATTACAACAAACCAAGCAAAAAGAACCACACTGAAAAATCCCAAATAGTTTAAACAGAAATGGTCCACTAATACTAGAATATACATCTAACAAGTTAGAAGCCTGTGAGATTAGAAATCCCTGAATCAAGATGGATGGGTTAAAAGTCAGATCTGTTAGTAATCAGACCCTGGTTAGTCCACCCAGAAACTACCTTGTAACATTTGTGGCCTAAAATTATGGAATATATGTTACTGCTTCACATCACAAAAACTGGCCCTAACTGATAATTTTCACTCACTGGGATATTCATAACAACGCAAATACATCCAACATTCCCCATGGGATCAGCAGGAATGCCAGACTGATACAAACAGGAATCCATTTTGTCTTATATCCCAAGAGCATTGTTACTGGCTTTTCCCCAGTTACTATCAGAATGATTGTATTGCTTCTCCAAATTATGTGTCTCTTTTGTCAGAAAGAACGAAAGTTTCACAATGACTATCTCAAGATTCAACTGAGAACTATCTGCCACTTCTCTTTAACTGAGTATCTTTTAAAAAGGGATACACATTGACATTGATGAATTATCTCAATGATTTCATAATATCACAAGGGGTTTTTTTCTTAATTATTTTTCTTTTTTCACTCTTTAATTATGTATTTTCTATTTTAGGAAGTGCATTTATTTTATTTAGTATTAATTTTCTTGCATCTGTGCAAGATATGGTGTTTGAAGGACTCCTTACTATAAAGCCCTAATAGAGTTTAATAGTTTAATGCTGCACAGTAACAAGGTTGTGTTAAAGCAATTGACCCTTCAGATCACCTGATTCCATGGAAATTAGAACAGCACTTCTTTGCTCCTTTCCCCTCCCACATGTCTCACCTAAACTTAGCCATCTCAAAAGTAGGCATCTATTCTGGAGTGCTTAGTCTGGAGAGCTAGGTCTCCTCTACCATGAACAGCAAGAAATAGGCACAATTTATCTTACAATACTTATCTCAGGATAGGGTCGATTGCCCTCTGCACTGCCTTCGTCTCTCCATTGACTTTACAGGAAGCTTAAAAGAATTCACTTAGAGAAGACATCTAACTTTTAGATGGATAATGTTAATCGAGGTGAATGCTTGCCGGATGTCAATATATGATTGCTACAACGCTGGCTGTCTTATCCGAAATGCCACCTCCATCTCCATTGTCATAGATGACTCTGACTGTAAAGTGCAGATACAGAAGATTGGGATGAGTTTCCTTTGTAATGCGGATTTGCCTGAGATACTGTGATTACTGTATCTATACAAGTGGTATTAAAGATACACTTGTGCACTATTAACAGGAGGTTTAACTGAGAATATTTCCCAAAAAATGCATCTATTCACCTTCCAGCATCATCTCCACTATGTTCCAGAGCCTGGCATTTTTATTGTATTAGTGTTCATATTTTATCCATGATATTTCTTCTCTTAAAAAAACCCTACCAGCCAAATGCTTCCTGGCTGATTGCACCAGAGCTTGACTATGCCTGGCTTTCAATCACAGTTTCACCATCACTCTGAAAACATCCTTGGTCTTCTGGGTAACACAAGCCCTGTGGCAAGCTAACCTATTCAGAGAAAAGGTCGACTAACTGTCGAAGCAAAGCACGAAGAAAGCAGAACCCGCTGCACAGCTGAGTGCTGTGAAGTTGCCAGGAAGCTGGGGAGCTCATGCAAAGAAACTCCCTGCCTTCCACGCTACACTGTGCTTAGGTCTCAGGATTTTTAAACCTTCAGATTTCCAGACACTCTCCTCACTTTAAATAGCAAACAGGAATCAATTTAACTGTCAGCTGGAGAAAGCACTCAATATGTGAGACAAATGGGGATTTGGTTTGGGGCCTGGGGGTGGGAGGCAGTTGTCTGAGACAACTTCAGAAGACAACTGCATAAATAATGCCAAGCTTTTTTTCCCTACCATATTTCTACGTTTCCCAAGGAAGTCATCAAGGCGAATTTGACAGCATCACAAGGCTGGGCCTACGTACGGTCTGTCAGGGTGTGAAAAACTGAAAGACATAACACTTGAGAATACCTGAAGAGGACAACCCTGCCATGGGTAGGAGGTCTCGATGATCTTTCCCACACCGATTCATGCCAAGGGAAAATCCTGCTCCGCTCTGCTCTGCAGCAACCCGGGCTCCATGAACCAGCTCTGGTGTCTCTAAATCCATTCAGCTCCAGCAAGACCTTCACAACCGCTGAGCCCTGGCGGTAGAGTAAGGATGAAGAAACTGTCAGAAAGCCATTTTGATGGCCAACACTTTATCCTCTGACACAATGCAGTTGTAAGTTATACAGGAATTTCACAGTGTGTAATAGTAATATGCACAAGGTAAAAACTTTAAGTCATTAGCAGTATAATTTATTAGCTAAGTTGTGCCAATGCCTATCAATCAGACTTTACGGTTGGTTCCAGAGAGGTTTTTGATCTTCCTCATATTGCTTTGCTTTTCTTCTTCCATGGCAGCATTAGCCGGCGACAGTTACATTATATATCTACTCGGTGCTCTGGTGAGAGACCATTATGTTCACAGATCATTACTGACATCCTGACATTTGTCATCTCCTTTCATAGCAGTTAAATCTTGCTTTATCTGTAAATGTCACCACGTCATTTATTCATGAAAAGGGGTCACATTCCCAAAATAGTACACTCAGCTTTTAAAAGGGAAGTTGGTTTTATTCACTGTGGTAATCCTTGGACAAACTTCACTGCTGCTAAGTACTTACTTTTTTTCCCTGTGCAGTTGTTTACATCTCCACATACAGATTTCAGGTTTGGTTTGGTTTTTTAGTTTTTGTTTGTTTTTTTTTTAAATAAAACCCTAACAGGAAGGCAAATGATCTGGATGAGAAAAATAGCTGTTTATTTTTTCAGCTTCCTACATTTAATCCACACGGATTTATCAGCACTGAATTTACTGTTGCGAGGTATAATTTTAATTTGACATCATACTGGCTGAAAACCCACTGGTTGACTATTTTTACTAAGGCTTTGGCATGTAGTTCTCAGCTGGACTGTATTTCAACCTCGCAGAAACGTAGTTTAAATAATCCTTGATAATAATACTTTCTCTTTTTCATCTTCAAAGGTCTTGAAAGTTTAATTAATAAAAGTCTAGGCCCACCCTGTGAGATATATGGACATTCTTGTCTAAAAAGTAGAAAAAAGAAACAGAAGCTGAGGCACGCAGGACACATAAAGGACTCTCACTGTGTTCTTGGAAGAAACAAACCAATCCCGTGTGCAGAGTCTGAATTTAGGAGGACAGAGGCTCCCTCTTACAGTTTATGTACCGACATACATCCTTCCTGCAACAGGATTTCCTTTATCAGCTAAGTTTATACCATACTTCTCTTTTATACCTGTTCATACACTGGCATTTTAGTGGATGTCTTGAGGTGGTTGTGTTTTCTTTATATTTATGGATTTCTCTTTCCAATTCTTGTTCAGTTTTCCCTTGCACCCATCTTAATAGCCAGGTGTGCCATGTAGAGCTCCATGTTAGTCAGGTTATCATTGTAGCACTAGCATTATTTTTGGAAAAAAATGGGCTGTGGACAAATTTTAAGGCCATATTCTAAGGTAGCATGAATTATCTTAACAGTTGGGATCCATATGTATATTTACATATGTATATACATATTTATATATGTATATACATACAGCTTATCTAGTGATCTGCCATCTTGAGATTTTCTATAGTTATAAAAAAGTAGCAGCTCACTTCTCTGTAGTAATTTCCAAATCATTTTACAAGCCGTATGAAGTATATGCAGCAATTACTTTTCACACCACTCACAGCAGCTGCTTTATGAGCTCAGCAATGCTACACAATAGCTGAAGGTGGAAAACAATAAAAACTGAGGCCTGAGTTTACCAGGGGGGCTAAAAGGGCTACAGCTTCTCCATTAATGTTGCCCCCTGAAGCATATAATCAACAGCTGGATCCATTTTTGAAACTGCCAGTTCTCTTTGAAAACAAAGAGAATAATTTAAGTAAACTGAACAGTATCATGGAAACATGGAATAATTCAGGTTGGGAGGGACCTCTAGAGGTCATCTTTGCTGAAGGCAAAGCCACCTTAGATCAGGTTGCAGGGTTTTGCCCAGTTGAGTTTTGAATATCTCTAGAGACCAACAACAACCAATTTGCCAGTCTTTGACAACTCCCATGGTGAGAAAAAACATTCCTCATATCTCATCTGAACGTCCTGCATTCCAGTTTTTGACCTTTGCTTCTCATCCTATTGCTGTGCACCTCTGAGGATACCCCAGACCCTTCTCCTCTGCAAGCTGAACACACCCATCTCCCTTAGACACACCTCACACACCTTGTGCTCCAGCCTCCTGACCAATGGTGTCCTCCACTGGACTCCCTCCAGTTTGTCCATGTCCTTCTTTTATTGGGATGCTCCAGAGAGCATGTGTGTGGATGCTGTCTGGGTTGCCATTTCACAGGTGTCAATCAAGGGGGAGAATCATTTCTCTCACTGCAAGACAGCACTGCTGAGGTGAAACCCTGGTCCTCCAGGTGCCACTGGCAAAAAATCCTGTGCATCTGATCCAACAAGTGATTCAGGTTGCCATAGTTTCTGCTTCAAGTTTTCAGTGTCTCTTTTCCTGCCAAGTTTCTTGCCACTTTTTCTTTCCCCAGCATGTCTTTACAACTTCCAGTTATGTGATTTTTGAGACCAGCTGGAACATAAATGCTCAGAGCTGAAGAATAAATAAAATGGTTGCTCTCAGAAAGTTAACAGAGTAAATTCTCCTCTGTGCCAGCTATCTGTTGAAGTCAGGGTCATTACATCTACTTTAACCAGCTGAGAATTTCATCAAGTATTTGACCACAGCTTCTGATCACACCAGGTGCAGGACCAGCTTTCCTGGGGAAATCTGTAGTATTCCAATTATGCTGAGTACTCAATTTAGACACACACTTACTTTTTAACAGTATTGACCATATTGTATTTTCCAAACAATAACAACCTCTCTCCCCTACTGAAGATTGGCTCCTGAAATTTGTCTCTGTAGTACTTTTTGCCAAACCAACAAAGGAGGTCACAGAATAAACCTTTATTTGTAACTATTATATTTGAAAGACTTCAGTATCAATATAAGAAAAAAAAATACTGCACAGATTTTTACAGGATTTATTAAGAATAATGTCCATAAAACTTCCTGAATAGCTTTACTGGATGTTCTAAAACAGCGTCTACTTAATGCTGGGCTAGGCTTCAGGGGAAACTTTTTCCCTTCAGGATCTCTGCTGATCATAGTGTGCAAGACAACTGATTTACTCTAAAGAAACACACAACTTTTTCGTCTTGAGATGAAAGGTAACACATTGTTTAAAGGTTTCATCACAATAAGGCAGAGTAAGTAATGACAATCAAAAGGAGAGGGACTAGGTCTCTGAAAGCTTATTTTGCTGTAGGTGTACTTTGCCATGTGGAAAACACAATGGATGCAATTCTGGTTTCATGCAAGCCAATGGGAGGTTTGTCACAGGCTTGAGTGATGTCAGACATTGACACAATTTCTCAGGCTGACAGTAGTTTTTCCATATACCATGCAGTATTCTTGGTGTGAACTGAAAGAGACTACAATTATCTTCCCCTTCATTTACAGGAAACTGTATTTTTTTCCTCTTTCTGCTTTCTGCTGCTGGATTTTTTGTAGCTTTCTAAATATACTGTGAAGTCATACATGCAGGAAATGTTTTTGTTTGAAGCATATTACTAATATCTCTGTTTGTGGATATCTGTGTGTGCATGTGTGTATACATGTGTGTGTGCAGAATCTTTTATGAAACATTAAAACAATATTGTGGATATTAAAAGAATTCTGTTTACTCACCATGAAGTCTATTTTGTCCTGATGATTACAGCAAACTCTACTGACCTCTGGAGACTTGCACTTATATTACATATTGCCTGCTAAAACAATTGGAAAAACCACTTCCCATTTAAGCAGAAGCTGCACTGGTTCATGTCAGCTTTTGTTCCTGAATCCTTAAAATTAATTTTGAGATCAAATGCTGACAAGCCAACTACTGCATTTCTTATTGCCAGATTAAACAATTGAAAATGATCGCTCCCCCTCCCCTAAACAGTCCCTTTTGTTTAAAAAATGCTTTTGTTTTCTCTCAGCACCTTTAATGTTTACTACTTTCAGAAATATCCTTCTTTATGCACTCATGCAAATCAAAATCATTGGCTTCAAACACATCTGCTTTCCAAGTGTGACTCCTAGCTCACAACTAGTTTCATGCACCCACTGACCAATTGTTTGAACAAGCACCTCTCTGGTTTATGGTCTCAAAATGTTTCTTTAAATCAAATGCTGACCGCTTGTTGAACAGTAGTGCCTATCATGTACGAAAATTGAATGACAATAAGGGACACTGAAGCAGGGATAATCCACTTTTTTACTGACATCTGGCTTATAGCTATGGCTCACATTTCACGCAGAGACATTGCTCACAGTGAAACTGAATGAGTGGTAAGTGACAAATGGCGGAAAGACTACTTTCTAAACTCAAGGACTGGTAGACATTTTTATGCCCTGGTTCACAAAGATGCCTACACATGCCGCTGGTATTCTGGACAACATTGATTACAGGCTGGAGCACTAGAAGTGACTGCATAGAAATAAGGGCAATATGTCATAAGCCATAAATAATGATGGATGGTCTCTTGTGACACGGCAGGCATTCAACAGAGGGTCTACACAGTAAGGCTCAGCACAGTCCCAGCTTAAAGTCAGGTGCCCAATACGGGTAAGGAAGTTCTGGTGTTACCTATAACCTCCAGATATCTCTATGGACACCAGGGAGGAGAGTTTGCTCCCCCAGGTGTGTTTCACAACCGGGAGAGGTATCAAGCTCAGGGATGTCAGAGCCAACCCACAGGGTCTGCCAGCAAGGAAGGTATCTCAAAGCTGCCACCTGGCATTTCTGTGAGACTCGGATGCAGAACCTGAGCACATTTCTGGGCACAGACCTGTAACTCTTCCTCTGCCTAGTCAGTCATTAAAGGATTTGGCCTTCAATTATAAAAGCTAGTGATTAGGCTATCCCCAGCCTGCGGGAGAGCAAGCAGACAGATCCTATGTTCCAAGAATATACAGATAGCTGGCAAGGAGTCTGCCTGTAAGAGCTAAGTCATGTACATGAAACCAAAAGGAAAGAAGCCAAGACTTACACCACGCTGTCTAGGACTTACAAGTCAGTAGGAGGAAAATCCTATGATCTGTCTTCTCCATAGACTATCCAGTTGTCTGTCATTGTGAAAAATGAATTAATTCAGTGTACTCTTACTGCCATGCCCTTACACCACTGCACAAGTTTTAGTAAAACTCAATACAATCAGGTAAGTTCACTCAAAAAAACAGGCTCTAGAAACCCTAGGGGTATGAATGGTTGTTTTCTGAATTACTCAGGAGAGAGATTTCCTAAGCAGCAAGCACAGTAAATATGTGATCCTGCTGTGCATTTTCAGCAATAGAACTTTGGGTGTGTGAGGCAAGGTTTTCCCGAAAAACTTGTAACAGCCGGGACAAAAATGATGACAAGCAGCCTTGGAGAGGTTTTCCTGAATCCTACAGAATTTTGACTTCATCATTTTGCTCGAGTGACACATTTGGTTTTTAAGTGTTCTGCTGATTTCCTAACTGTACCATAGACAGGAATAATTTCGGTCCACTATTGCTGCCAGCGGAACACACAGCGGCAGCACTATTGGTCTACAGAAGATGTGAATTTCTCAAATGCTTCAGAAACAGTTCAATTTTCCCCAGCAGAAATGTGTTCCAGACAAAACCCAACACTCAGTGAAATTCAATTTCCTTTTCCCCTCCATGAAGACTATACAGTAGCATCAAAGGGACCCATTCATGCACACAGAAGAAAAAAAAAATATCTGTATGTTAGGGAACCAGGTGGAGAAAAGCCAGTCTTTCTATAAATGTAACATCTGTGGCTTACTCTCCCAGCTGCAAAGAGTGTGCATATGCTGAGGACATTTGACCAGACACGTACAGAGCTAAAAGCATGAACAGCAAGCCTGTATCGTAGTGCATTAGAAGTTTCTGTCTCAGCACAATATGTGCAAGTAAAGAAAAGACATCCCAAAATACATTTCATGTATTAAAAAGAGTTATGTAGGTAGGCTCACAGAGTAAGTTTTATTCTACCTTCTGAGACATGTGTTATGGTCTTTATGCTAAATTTTGAATAGAAGGAATTTGATGTGGGATGAAAGATTTGAATAGTCCTAAGAATAGCAGAAGGGATTATTGGGTAATTTGCTTCACCATCTCTTTTACAACCCTATTTCTTAAACATCCCCCACCTGTGCTCCTGCCATGCCATGAAAAGTTGGCTGACATTTTGCACCGTGCTTTACAAATGTGGCAGAATAAGAAAAGAACAGAACAGATCTGCAATTATAACCTACTGCATTTCAAGACACTTTAACACAGGTAACTGCATGCCATAACTTACTGAATCCTAAATAAATCCCTTTTCTGATCCTCTGAGGATTACTGAAAATCCAAATAAACCATCTGGCTATTACACATTCATTTGCCTAGCAAGTATTTTGGATGCCCTCCCATTAATATGTCATTTGAAAGAATATTTAGTTCAGTGGGAGATGAAGCATCACCACACAGGTCATGCCTAAATCAACAGAACAGCTTGTCTCTCTCATAGCCAATCTACATATAATTGATTTTCAGCATCCACATTCAGTGAAGAAAACTGTTTCTTTGAGAGACTCAAGTGCCACATTTCACAGCTCTACGCACAACTTTGGGTAAGGTCCATCTTCCACTGCTAAGGCATCAGTGAAAAATTATGTATTGCAGCATTTCCAGATGATGTTCTACCTATTGCAGCTGGGCAAAAAGTTATAAAACAGAGTTAGAAAAAGGATAACTGAATTTATGAAAACCTGCTTTCAAGCTTCTCTTTTCAAATGACTTACACCGACTGTCACCCACACAGCACCATGTTCAGTGTTAGTGAGAGGTGTTGAGCAGACTCGGTTTGCTCTTCTTCCTCTGCACATTCTTGGTTTTGGGAACAAAGAAATTCCCACATAAGTTGAACATATGAGCAGACATTTAACATTATCACCAGTCTGAGGTAATTTCCATAATAGCAAACTGCCATATGATAGCAGCCTAGGCCACAGTACTAGAGCTGAATTACACAACATCAGTGTGTAATTTGGATTCCAGTCTCATTATAAATCTAAGCACGTAGCTACTTCATTGCTAGCAACGCGTCACACCACTTTGGTACAAACACCCACAAACCTGCAAAGTATCTGAAATAGATTGGGTAGAAATTTGTGGGGTTTGGATTTTCCAAGCTCACCCACGAATAGTGATGCAGATACATATCCAGATCCTTGGAAGCAGCCTTGTTGTGAAATATGCCCCCCAAGAGAGGAAGGTTGCCTAGCCACGATATGGCACCACTCTTCCAAAGAGGGGGCTCCTGGATATTGAGAACTGTGGGCAGGAATCACCAGAGCACTTTTCCCTCACCACTATGCTAAAGCCACACTTGAATATGCTCCAACTGCTACTGATGTCATTGGAAATTCTTCCTGTTCTTTCAGCAACAACAGGATTCTGTGAAAAGTGCTTTTCCTCCAAAGACCAAATGTTCTAGAACAATTTTGTTGTTGCTGTTCAATTTGTATTATTATATTCACTTCAGCATAAGTGCATGGATGAGTCTGGGGGGGTAAAACAAGAGGCAGGCACAAATGTCAGAATTCTTGAGCCATAGAGATGAAAATCACAGAAATGTAATCTTAGCTGCAAATTAGCAACACAGAAAGAAACTAAAAATGTTCATTTGAACTTATCCTGTTATCCAACATTGCCATAAAGAAGTGACAGTCAGTACAGATTATTTTTATTTTAATTCTTGGGAGATAATTATTATTTTACCTGACTAATCCATGAGTCATTTGAAAGGAGCACTGGCAGAAGGAAGCAAGCTTTATGCTATAAAATGCATCGCTATCAATGAATATATAATTTGTGCTTCAAGCTCAGAGACAGTAAAAATACAAGTAAAACTACAGAAACAACAAAAAAATAAATTAGTTTGTAGCAAATAACGAATTGCCAAGTCAAAGACTACAGAAAATATTAGGGATATACTTTTTCTACAAATGATGCTCAAGAGGGAAGAGGAAATGTGAGGAAAAAAGAACTGCTATGAAATCTAAGATGGGTCTTCTCATGGGTACCATTAATGGAACAGCAAGAGGAACACTGAAATATATTGCTCACTTTAATATCCATTTCTCTTGCCCTCTCTTCTTCCTTTATTCTTCTAGACACATTCATCAATGAGAAACAGGTTCATGTTACAATCATTTACCTATCCACCAACCTAAATACATTAAATAAAAATAAAATAAAATTATATTCTGGAACAGGATGAAGTAACTGCACTCAAGCTTTAATCTATCTTTTGGATAGCATTTGGGTTGAGAAAAAAAATGTAAAAAATCTATTTTTAAAGTTATCTTTCCCTCCAAAAACATGTAGCTGTGAAGCACTGGCTCAAACATATATCTTGAGGAAATAGTTCTCTAGGGACCATTTCTAAACACATTTAATTCTGGAAGCTAAAGCCACCATTTCGCTATTTCCTGGTAATATGCATTTAAGAACCCAGTAGATCCCAGCGTCACAGCCGTTCTCGTGTAGAATGATGGCCAGGTGGACAGCGGGGGAAGGTACAGTGGATCTCACATGGGGCTGACTCACACCGAGCAGGGCACGTACACAAGTGCATCCAGACCTGAGTCCTGGGTTATGTATCCTGGACAGGAACTGAGCATCTGAAAAACCTGGGGATTTGACAGCCTGTTTGGTTCCCTAATACAATTTCTAATGTCATTTAAATATTTAGAAAAGAAAAGAAAAGAAAAGAAAAGAAAAGAAAAGAAAAGAAAAGAAAAGAAAAGAAAAGAAAAGAAAAAAAAAGACTAAACAAAATAAAGACTGTAACCAAAATACAACTGCAGCATTGAAAATGTCATGTTATAAAAATCATAGGATTGAGTTTAAAATAATTTAAATGTAGATTAAAATGTATTTATCTCTCTCCCTTGCTCTCTCTGTTTCTCTTTCTCTCTTTGTCTCCGCACCGCACTCCCAAATACATACAAACAGTCCAGTTCCTTAGCCTGAAGGTTCATTTTTCTCAAAATTTTTGTTCACTAGATTTATTTCCTATTTTTTCCTTTAGAAAATAAATATCATCAGACTCACTGATAGGTACTAACACCTTACTATTAAAATAATTTAATATATTTCATAATAGTAAAGAAATCCTAAGAGTTGGCAACTTTACCAGGAAGGAACTTTAAAAACCCATTTTTTCTTTGTGTCTTTTCAAGATATTCATACATTTCCCTTTTCCTGACTCTAGTTCCTTTTACCCTGCTCAGAAGTTTCTCTAAGCTGCTGGCTGACCCGGCCATGTCAGGAGCACATGCTGTACTGCACACTTTGTTGTTGCTTTCTCTTCCCTGCATCAAGGAAATGGTTGTTCTTCTTTGATCTTTCTCTCAGCTGCATGACTTTTAGTTCCATCTGTCCTGTCTGCCGTTTATAAAATAACATTTTTTTCCCAGTTCCTGCCAAATAACCTTATTTT
This sequence comes from Aramus guarauna, assembly GCA_013400195.1. NCBI lineage: Eukaryota > Metazoa > Chordata > Aves > Gruiformes > Aramidae > Aramus > Aramus guarauna. Next base: position 330,993 of record VXBL01003885.1, read on the forward strand.
GATATTTCCCTCTTTATGCTGAATGCCCAGGCATACGTCTTTCATAACTGCAGGGTGTGTTTGGTTCTTTACGTTGTAATTGAAGGCCTAGCTTGAGACCGAAGGGTGAAAACTTATGTTGTTGAGGGCAATTTATCTGCGTGAGTCCCATTAATGTGAATGAAAGGTAGGTGGCTAAATCCCAATAGAGCTCACAAAAAATATATAACTGACTCACCATTCCTCAAAAATAATACACTAGATGTATTATTAATTGTATAGTCCAATTTACAGGGACTGAAATACAGAGTTGTTTAATTTTGAAGGTTGCTTTATGTGGGCTTAAAATTAAAAGGGCAATTTGCTGATGATTAAATAAAAACACAACATCAAATCAACAGCAATACATCAAAAAATAAATGTAGCTAGATAGTTTTAATATTCCTTTATACTTAGAAGTAAGAACTCCAATATTTGTACTGTTCAGGTAATTTGTCTGAATATTGACAAATTCTTCTTGCTATGGTAGGAACTGGCATGCTGAAGATTACCAAGGACAAAAACATCCAAGATTTATTTTTTTTATTTACAGTGGCCAATGAGAGAAGCTTCAAAGAATAAAAAATAGGCCTTGCACTTCTGAAGTAGTTGGGTTTTATTGTCATTAATTATTGACTTGTCTATTTGCCATTTACGCCTTGCCCTACCTTTCATTCTTGCCTTTATTTGTACCTCTTTATTTTATCTCCTCAATTTTTCATTAACTTACGTCAAGTTTTTCTCCTCTAATTTGCATTCCAAGAATCACATCCCTATTCCAGATCATTAAGCTGCATGATCCTTTCTTAATCCAATTGCTACATAGAGACACAGTACCAGAAGGAGCCTAGTGACAACCAGGGGATGCAACAGGTTGTAAAATGACCTTTCAGTCACACCATGTAGTACAATGAGGCCAAAACCACTTAAAATGGAAAGAGGAAGCCACAGAGAAAAGCAGAATGAATAAGTAATTCATCAGTACCAATATATATCCAGAGTTTGCTTCACTATGTAAGTGGCAAGTTTTCAAGTGCCATGACTAGCTACAGAATAAATTTCTGTGTATCCAAATACTTAATAATTACCTCCTATTAAACAATAATAAGGAATATGTTACATGGTTTCTGTAGTTGGCTGAAAAAATAGCTTTTGCAATTCTTGTGTGGCATAAGGCTTCTGATGATTGTACTATAACCTGAACTCTTCAGAACGTATTTTCTATTTTAATTTTTTGTGATGCTAAGCAAAACCACTGAGTTACTCATCATAAGTGATGACCGACACTCCATCTGCAATGCAAATATATGGGGATATCTATGAAAAAGAGCTTTTTCACAGCTTCATGAGCAAGCTAAGAAGCAACTGAACAACTGGAGACATACACTAACAGAAGGCATGGGCAGCAGCCAGGACAGCATCTCCAGGCACTCCATATGTGGACTCTCTGTTGCCTACAGCAAATAAACTTTTGAAGCCAGCAGTGGTAGGAAAGCTGACAGAACGAATTAAAAAGTGGCAGCGGGGAGCCAAATACTGCTGTAACAGAGGTAACAGGGAACTCCCTGAACTCTGGGTAGGACAGGCGATAAGAGGGTTGCCAGTAGAGAGAAAAGCAGCAGAGGACAGGGATGGGTATACAAAAGGTACTTTCAAGGTCAGGCAAGGCAGAAGTAGAGGACAACTGTAATTACTACAACTGCCATTTCCAGGAAGCTATGAAGGAACAGCTTCCCTTGAGGGATGATGGAAATATAAATTCCTTGATGGAAGTAGGTCTGGAACAGAGTACGGCCATGAACGCATGGGGATGATTCACTGGAAACGTTCAGGAGCTGTCAAAGAACTGCCAGAAAATACATCAGAAGAGAAATCTCCAGGGAGTGAATGACAAGTGGAAATGAGGCTCCAACTGGACAAAATGCAAGCGTGCTGACTTTGCCTAGAAATTCCTGAAACATCGTAGTTAGGTAACATTACTCATTTTCCAATAAAGTAATACAAATGTTCTGAGCATGCTCCAGATTTGTATTAAAAACTGATAGAAGAGGTGCCAACGTGTGACAGTCATGAACCCTTATCAGAAATTCCAACAGCATATAACCAGCAAAATGCCTTGTTGTGCACCAGAAATGGCTTCCTGCGTGTAGTTTTTCTATACGTCATTCTTAACACCACCGTCTATTTTCTCATGTTTTATTATTTACTCTGTGAAGTGCAAATTTCTTCTTCTGTTCTGAAAGTCTTGTCACACATATACAGACACTGTAAGATAAAGTGATAGCTTTCTACACAGTTCTATTATAAGAACTTGAACATCAGCCCAAATTACCTGTCATCAGCTGTTCAAGTCTTCTTTCCATTACTGACAAAACAAATGAACAGCTGCTTGCTCCACAAACCTGCGCACTGAAAAAAAGGCACACTAATAAAAAAGGCTGTAAACAGCAAGCAAAATATATATATAAAAGTTCTAGACATAATACCAAGTGGGTTAAGGCCACCTGCATGCCCGGCTAGCTAAACAGAAGAGTCTCCTGTAAGATGCTATTTTATAAAATGGTCTCATTTATAAAAGCATTTCAGCAGCAGCTGCTGTATAAAGATGTAAAGAAACAAGTTAGTTCTTTGTGGATATAAGCCTATGGTTAATTTTTTTCTAAGTACTGGGGAAAAGGTACAAATACACATGTATCATGAAAATCATTTAATTGTTAAACACTAGGACATGAGTTTCTATTTATATGGGGCTGTTTATAAACATTTCAAAGTTCATTAAGTCTTTAGAAAATATCATTGTATTGTTTCATTTCTTTTCTGTCTATAAAGTCATGAAGGAAAAGGAAAGTGTGCTTTTCACTTAATTTCCAGCCAAATATTTTTTTTTGTTAAAAAACTTTAAAAATCCTTTCTTTTCTGGTCTTCTGTTTCCAAACAGGCTTTTTTTTGTTGGGTTTTTTGGGTTTTTTTGTGAAAGAGGGAAAGCTAAAAAGAAAGAGGGGAAAAAAAAAGAAAGACAAAGTGGCAGGTAAATAAAAATCTATAAAAATAAAAAAAATATTTTTTTCCAAAAGTTAAAGAAATTAAATTGGAATAAAGCAAAATATGAACTTTAGATTCAAAACCAAATTAAAATTATTTTAACCAAATGGATGGCAGAGGGAGTAAAAATTCTATGCAATTATTTTTCATTTTCCCTCTTTATCATCTTCCTCATTTTTCACCTTCCTTTTTGCCTTCGTTAATAATTTCTCCCAGGCCACTTTGGAACTTGAAGAAACACTGATAAATGTACAATGCTTCTTTTCTACCCTATGAAAACAGGTTCTGAAATTCATAGGTTTCGAAGCCAGAATGAATAATTGGGAGTATTCAGTCTGTTGCTTGGTGCATCCCAGGTCACAAAATCTCACCAGGAATTTAACCAAGCTCATCTCTTTGCTTTGCATGGGAGCACATGGTTTAGATATGCACTCAAGGCAATGAGAAGCCTCTATATCCTGAGATAAGCTTTTACAGTCACTAGCTGTGACAGTCACACAGCTTTCTCCATACAGCTACCTCCATTGTAACTAATGTGCACTTTAAATCCTGCACTTACTTTGTGCTAGCTTAAGCTTTCAGCTGTTAGATGTTATGTTGTGGGGTGTCCCCCCGCCCTTTATTTTTTCCTGGAAGATTAAAGAGCCTCTTACTATCAAATACTTCTTCTTCAGATGTAATCATAGGTTGCAACCTCTTAACCTTTCTGGACAAACAAAATTGATTGTACTTCTTTAGTTCCACACTACAAAGCACCTTTTCCAAACCCTGAAATGCTTCAATAGATCTTTTCCAAACTCTTTCCAGATTGTCAATATTCTTTTTTTACTGCATTGGGTTGATATCATCTAATATCAGTTTCACTGTCTTTCCCCATAGTTGATGGAGGGAAATTCAGCACCTTACAGTGATGTTTCACCTCACCCTAAGACAGACATCTCAGCTAGGTCAGCTGAAGCACCCAGGAAGGTGCCTATTTTCTCTGTTTACTTTGAAAGGAATCTAGCTCCAACTCAGGCATCTTAATTTTTGGATGGCTCTAGTGAGGCAGATGAATCCCACTCAGTGCGGGCACCAGGGGAGAATCCAGCTGTCTAGACATAAATGTCTGCAATTTCACATACCTCGGGCATCACACCTGGCTACTAGCTGACATTGCGCCCGTGGACGCCACGTCACATCTGCCAGCTGCACGCGATGTCTCTGAAACTGTAAAACATCCAGGTATGTTCCATCAGGACAATTACTTTATGAAAATAATTTATGATCTCATCAAGACATAGGATGATTTGAAAAAAAAAATAATAATTCCATCACATTGTATTGGCTGGCATCAATTATAATTTAAATCTTAATTCAATTCATCCCAGAAATTTGTCCTCAAGTAAAGTTTGGGCTCACTAGCAAATTGTTTTCAAGGCAAATGAACTTACTATTTGTTAATATTGGGCCATGACTATTTTTTTCAGGCTTCTGGAAGTTCTTCAGGTTCTTTTGCTAAAAAACAGTATTAATTCAAGCAGCTCCACAGACAAATAATCTTCATGACTGTGAATTATCTGCTTCTTTAGATTTAAAAATATTTAGTGTTGTTGTTTAACACCCTTCCTCAGGAGTGAGACAAAATAAAACATTTCATTCTTCTTTTAGAAAACAGATGTATTTACTTAATTCTGCATTTTTTCTACCAAGATTAACAATTTTACCATCCATAGTTCTATAATACTGTAAGCATTTTGTTCCTGCTTAAAGAACTTCTTGTTATCTTTGCCCTATTGCCCATAGATTTTTAACTGATCCCTTTAGTTTTCTTTATCAGTACTCTCCATTATCTAATACTGATTTTATTCATTGCTATCAGGCTCCATATTTTTTCCATTATTTTTTATCACGACTTCACCTCCCTCTTAGCCAGGATTGCTTTTTAACTGAAGAAAATACCTTTCCTCAGTGCAAAACTCTATTTCTTCGTGTAGCCAACATAACTTTTAAGAACTACCCTCACCTATCAGCCATACATTTTTCTTAAGTAATTTTCCACTCCGCTTTGGTGCTAGTAGTTTTTCTTGTGGAGTGTCCATTTTATAATTAAGGAATGAGGAATCTGGAACTAAGGTGTATGCATAAAGTCAATTAATTTGCTTTGTTCTAACAGCTCCTGAATTTTGTAATAAACCACAAATAATCAATTTTTGGAGAATGAAAAAAGCCAGCATTTTTTTTAATTCTAAACTTTCTAATTAGAATTTTAATTCTAAATTAACATGAAAACCTTTTGGCTCTTGAGGCTTTTTAGAGCTACTGTAACAAATAATAAGATAAAGTAAAGATACTCTAAGATTCTGCAGTGATGCACGGGATCCCTCTTACTTGTCCCAGCTTGCTTAGACACTTATGTTTGTGGTGCCCTAGGGCTACTTATCATTCCCTGTCAATTCCAGGAGTCTAGCCAGATGAACTTATACTGGGTGCCAAACTTGCAGATGACTAAAGTTCCATAAGAAGAATCCATCTTGTGTTGGGATGTCTCTAAATTATCTCCTTTTCAAAGATCCCCAAATATTTCCTCATCTGTTTCTTCACTAGATATAGGAACACAGTTGTGTGGAGCGGATTGGTGATCAACAGCACGCTTAAGAGACTGATGCTGTGAACTGATCAATGAACTAAGCACAGATCACAGCAGATGCCAGATGACACAAACTCTGAGAAATTATTAAATTAGGGACAGATTAACAAAATATTGAAAGCGGACCCATGGAACGTTGTTATTGGTTGAGCCACAGAAACTCATGTCGAAATGAAGGAGATTTTCATGCAGTAAAAACAGAAGCCATGGGGCCAAAGCCCGAAACCAAGCTGAAATCAGGCAGTAGAGAAGTGTGCAAATACATTCATGTTGCATCAAATAGCTACTACTACATCATCAAATCACTATCGAAAAAGGATAACAATGATGAAGGAAATATAAAGATAGGACATTACTGTGTTTCAAACTACCTCAGATATTAACCCTTCTTGCTTGCTTTGAATGACTCTATCTTTGACAATAATTGCCTAATTCTACAGTACCCAGAGGTGTTTCAGGAATCATCAGATAGGATCGAGGAAAACAAAAATACAAGTAATTGTTTCATACTCACATTTGGAAATTCAATTATTTTTTTCTTCGGTTTATTTCTCTACTAAAATATTTTGTCCAGGAGTATAATTGGAAGAGGTTTGGGAAAAGGAGATCAGGTTCACCTTTTTGGTTGTTTTTTATTTTCAAAATTTGAGCAGGTCTCAGTTTAGGATATAGTCGTGTCTTCAGAAGGACTACAGTGCAATTTATGCTTGTGCTAAAACAGCGGTAATGCCGATTAAGAAGACTAGTTAAGTACAGCATATAGAACAGTCTTGGGAACTATATGTCAGTTAAAGAACCCATGACAAGACATGCCCATGTGTCTGAAGCTCTTCAATAAAGCATTTGTGTCCTTGATTCAAATTTTCCATAAGGTACTTAAAAAAATTAAAAAGTCTTTTGACCATGTTATTTAATGGCATGAGCTAGAAAGAAGAAGTTGGTATTTCTATTTTTTGTAGCTATGAACACAGAATTGAGAAGATGCAGAGGAAATTACCTTGCAGAAAAGCAATTGAAGCAATAATTGGTAGATTTTGGATCTTTGGATCTTTCCACAGTGACAATACCTCTGCTTGGCTACAGATAGGAGAAAGTCATTGTGGGTTAGAGCAATATGATTTTACAGTGGCTCAATGGAGTAACTGTTATGGCAGGAATACTTATATATATAACAAATTTTGCAATCAAAATCTAAAAGCCTACCAAATACCCTGGTTTTGATGCTTCAAGTTAGAAATGGATCTTCAGAATAGAATTTAAAAATAATATCCATGAACATTCATTTTCTGATTAATCAAGAATTGGCAATATTTATTGTTCTCTTTGTCTGTTTATATGAATTTCTGTTACCATTGCATTATTAGCAGCTTTCTTGTTGATTGCAGCCCCACCAGGCTAATGATAGAACCGAAGACAGTTCCTAGGTATGAAGAAGAGCTCAGCACCTCTGTTCTTTGGGCCAGATAAATAAAGGGACTACTGTAAAGGTAACGAAGCCCTGGAAACAATACCTATTGAGAGTGTGTCCATAAATGTCACAGAGCAGGGATCTTTTCAGAACAGTGTCACAATTGTACACAGTGAACCCTATAGTTGACTTGTTTTGAAAATGTGGTCCCTGTATTGATAATCAATATGTTCCATTGTGACAGAGCAGACATATAAATGAATGCTTTCAGTTTAGATTGGATTAAAGGAGGCTGCGGTAGCGAGTGGGCTGTGCGGCAAATGCTGCTGCTTTTCTAATTGAGCCACTTGCTTTTGAAAGAGTCAAAGATCTCCCTGGTGGACATAACGGGGTGTACTACAAGGATAAGGTTAAAAGAAAGGAGGCTAGAGGAGTTCAAGGCACTGTTTATTACTTCTGAACATTTCTGAATAAAGGGAGTGTCAGCTTTTCAATGAAGAGAATGCAGCAGACTCACTCCTGACTGTACTGATTTGTAAGAATGTCTCTCCTCTTAATCTTATTCTTTTCTCTTTAATCTGTATGTTTTATAAACCTTATCTTTTCTCTGACCCTACCTTTTGAGTTAATCCCTAGTGTCCTACGCCTCTATGCCTGTCTAGGTCTATTCAATCTTAAAAAGACACTCATCATTTCCAGTAGCACCACAGGGATCAGGAATGTGCAGTGTCCATCCTAAGGTCTTTCTGTTGCCTCTTCAAAAACCCCATGTTCTGTATCCAGAACCAAAACGGCTAGCACTGACATATGTTCAGTCTCCTGTGTTTCCTAAAAATTGAGAAGAATGGACAGGGAAGGGGGGGATGGAGAGAGGAAGAGGGAGAAAAAGAGAGGAAGAGAGAAAGAGAGAAGAATGCTTTCAGTTTAGACTGGATTAGAGGCGGCTGCAGTAGCAAGTGGGCTGTACGGCAGATGCTGCTGCTTTTCTAATAGGAAGGAAGGAAGGAAGGAAGGAAGGAAGGAAGGAAGGAAGGAAGGAAGGAAGGAAGGAAGGAGAAATTATTTTCAAACTAAGTTTCATCTATAGGAATGTGTTAATAGCAATATTGGAAAAACTGGACACAAAATACAATCAAACTCTGGAGGTTAAGGCTTCCTGGGCTCGAGGTATGAGAGGGACTGCTTACATTTCAGCATCTGTTAAATAACCATGGCTTATAGCTACATTCTTATTTTCAAACTAAATGTGGGAAATAGGCAAAACTTTCATGATATGTCACAATAACCTGAGAGAAGAATGATGGGCAAGAGATAAACACAGAAGTTCTGTGCAGACTTGAATTACACAGGCTCCTAGACTGTGCTAGGATTTTGTCTGGTAAATAAGAGAATGGAATAGGCAATTTATGTTGCTAAACTAGAGTTCCTTCACAAATAAATTAATGAGAGGATGGTTCTTCCCTCCTCATGCCTTTATTTTACAGTTTTAAAAAGAAAGACTTTGCAGAACAAAATAGTAGAGTGGATTCTCAGGGCTGCAGACATCCTGAAATTTTCTTCAGGGCTAGGATCTTCTCAAGATGTTCTTTCAAAGAACACGGTTCATTATTTACCTAGAAAATGCAATTATTAAAGGATAAAATGTTCCTAAACATAGTCACGTTTTTCTGTCGTAGATTCACACAGATGCTAAGGGGTAGCACACAATTGTAGCACAGGCCTGTAACACACAACTGTACAGTTGTTTTTCTACTTGTATATGAAAGGACCTCTAATATCATTGACAGCATTATAAAAGAATGACAGAGGTTCTCGTTATGCAACTTCAAACACTAACTGCAGTTGTGCCTTTTCTGGCCAGTGCCATGTAACGTTCCCATTAGCTGTGTGATTTCTGGCATGTGCTATTGCATTGGAAGGTGCATTTTTTTCACTTGCCATCAAGTGGTCATCAATTTTAATATGCAACTTGAAAAACTGAACACATAAACAGCCTTTCTGCTAACATATTTGTCTTATTATGGGAGATGACAGACAGCACAATATGGAAGACTGAGATTCAGAAACATTAATTTGGTAGGAAAAAAGAATTTTTCTTAGCTGACTGCAAACTCATACCATAGGTTTTTCAGGGTTTTTTCCTAGCTTCCTGTCTTGTCCTGATCTGTTTTTCCTCTTTCTTTCCATTTATATACTGTTGTCTTGAAGACATTCTGGGGAACAGAGACACAAGTGCAGCTCATCAGATTGAATACAGTGTAAAAAAATTTTTTCTCCAGTCTTTTGAACCTTTTAACTTTTCTTATTAAAAAAAAAAAANGAATGCTTTCAGTTTAGACTGGATTAGAGGCGGCTGCAGTAGCAAGTGGGCTGTACGGCAGATGCTGCTGCTTTTCTAATAGGAAGGAAGGAAGGAAGGA
>VXBL01003885.1:341411-404247 GCA_013400195.1 Aramus guarauna
AAGAAAAATTCCTCCCCCTGGCTCTGTGATACAAATCTGTGGAACATATCTAGTGTCAAAGGGCATAACCTTGCCTTAAATTCTGTGAACAGGACTACTGGGCTGAAGTGGGCACAGTAGCTTCCCATACTTAGCAATTTTCAGTAAGTGTGAAGGCAAAGGGGGCATTTGTAAATATGCTGGCAGAACATAACCTTTCAACAAAGACAGCCATCAGTGAAATAGAGCACAGATCCAGAACATGTCAAGGAGATGAGCTGTGGAGCAAATAATGCCATCTGTACTGCTCATGATGTTCTTGGACCAAAGAATCAGAAAGATGTAAATGAATGCCACATTTATGTTCACAGAATATAGCCATGATTGATAATGAGCTGCCAATATCAGTGGGATTTTTTTTAATACAGTAGAAAACAAGCAATTTTGCATGAGAAACTTTCATGTGCATTATCAGAGAATGAATACTAGTCTGCAGAATCACTCGACATATAACCTTTCATTACGCAACATATCACCAATGGAAGAGAAAATAAGTATTTACAGATGAGTCCAGTAAATTCTTCCATTTAGAAGTTTGATGTATTCACCATTTGCAGATGAAAATTTTTCAGGAAATATGCCATGAGAAGCCAATTTCAATCTTATCAGAATGAACTGGGACATCTGGCAATTCTCTCAAATATTCAATTGTTGAAAAAAACAATTCCACATTTTCAAAAGCAAAGCCACTACGACAACTTAAAGCACGTCCATTGTACAATTTATTCTGGATTAAGAGTACGAAAGATTAATGGGCACGACTGTGAGCACACTTTTTGCATTGACAGGGAAAAGCTAACGAAGTCTCCCTGGTTCTCCATGCCATGGCCACTCAAGGCATGAGGTTCACTTTGAATTTCTATGGTGATATAATTTGAAGCACTACAATAAAATAGACAATTATTAACTTCAGAAGATGATAACTTACCTAGAAGCTACTCAATACTTCAGTGTTTTCAATTCAAAATACGTTGTCCATTTTCTTTACCACCATAAAGCTATTAAGATAAAATTAATGCAGACCATGTTACTCATAGTGACCTCCTACTTAAATCATTAGGAATCTTTCTATTGACCTGAAAGAGAAAAAGATTAGCCCTGTAGACCAGGCAAATATTATACTGAAAAATTACCAAAATAAATTCTAGTAGTCATTGCTTCAAAATGAAATTAATCAACTGTTTCTGATAATCTCAGAATTTATGCTCTTTCCATTTTTTCAAGAGATTCAGTACTATTATAAAATAAAAACTTTCTTTGCCCTGATTCTACTGGGGATCAACCAAGTTGCACGTAAAAGAATGTTTTGCACTGAATTTTATGTCTCTCTTTTTCATGTTGATCCACATTCTGATAATTGAGAAGAGCTGGAAAAGAAGACTTAAGTCAAAGAAAGTTGGAAGAGGAGAAATAAGACAAAGATCAAATAATTAAAATAGGCAGTCCAGGATTTTTCAACTTGAAAGTTCGCATCTATTAATGTATTCATCATCACTAGACAAACACTATATGAGGCACATTTAAGTCTCTACACTGTTGGTTTTAGTCTGTTACAACTGTTTATTTTGCTGGTCATAATGTGTTTCTCCAAATTATCTTCCTCCTTTATTTCTCCTTGTTCTTCTATCCTTAAACTTCTTCATCTTAGAAATGGTGGAAAAAGGTAAGGCCACCCAGGAAAGTAGCAATTAGTAAATAGACATATTTCTGCAAATAAATTTCCTCATACAAATATCTGTATAAGGTACCTTTTTAATAAGCATTCATACCAACAAAATCTGCAATGAATGGTTATACATAAGCAACCAAAGGAGATTTTAATATAGCTGAACTTAAAAACAAAGGAATTCAGCAAATTGTTTCCATATAACATTTCCAGTTCTGGTATGGACTAAAGCTTTGGTCTAATATTTATACCACTATGAGATACAAAAATTTATTTCATGCTTTACAGAGCAGACAGATAGCTTCTGACTAAAAAAAATTCACTAAAAGGGACAACTTTCTTAGTAAACTTGTACTCTGACTTGCAATATGAGGGAGTCACCATCAAGAAAAAGAAAATGTGTATTAACTTAGTATAGAATAGCTTTCAAAAGCAAGAGGTGAGGTTCAAAGACATTTCAGCTCAGTTTTGTGGTTTGTTTTTTTTTTTAAATAAAAACATGAAAACATGGGAATCCCTCAAAAACCCTGCCACCAAATTAGTTGAAAATTAATAATTTGCTTTAATTTTTCTTTTTTTATACTGGTATGCTTATAATCATGAAAATTAAGGAAGAAAGCTGACTACTTATTGGAAATAATCACTATATTGTCCAATTAAGAACATAGTCATACAAAAAATAACAAGGCTAATTTTATTTTTACGGATTACCCACATGGAAATTCTTCACGGCAGTTGTAAAAACTAGAAGAATGGTCTCTGTGATGCAGATGGTGGTTTCATATTCTTTTAAAATAAAATCATGAAAACATTCTCAGGCAGGAGGAATATTGGTTGAGGCAGAAGAATCAAAGAGCAGAGATATCCATTGACATGCCTGCACTTTTGTGAAGGTTGCTTTTCTCTGCTGTGGAAGATACAGGTGCTGGCTGTTGGAAATTTTTTTCCCAGCTCCATTCCAGTTAGAGAGAAAACAGAAGAAAGCCAGTAGTAATTCTTCTGAGTCTTGCTAAGTACTTTAAAAATGTAATGAAATGAAGCAGCAGTGGATATGATTGTATCTATGTTCTTTGCATGGCAGGGAAAAGCTACCCAGGTAGGTCTGCCTGGGTGCACAAGCGACCATTACCGACACTGGGCCTGCTTATTTCTCATCCTCAGATGAGTAGGCTATACAGATGCCTAGCTAGTAGACAACTGAAACCAGGAAAAATTGAATCCCAGCTTGTGCATACACCTCACCAATGCAGCATTCTTCTCATTGGTATATCCACCACATTTTGGTATGAGTTAAAACTTCAATTCTGCTTTGCTAAGCTCAGGGTATATAAGGTACTACTAACAAGCAAAGATTCCTATTCTGTTTGTTTTGCCGGATGCTGTGGAACAAGTAGAGATTATCTCAATGAACAGTGTTTTCAGGGGTGCTGATTCATTAGCATTCAACAGTGATGCTATGGAATTACAAAGGGAGAGCATGGAAATACAGGAAAATAAAACAGTGGCTGGAACATGAAGAATGGAAGGAAATTGTCCTTTTTTTTACTTAAAAAGATCAATATTTTGTCCTGACAATTTTGATTACAGTCTTCTACAAATAGGCACAAATTAATTATAGTGCCTTTTAAAGGAATCACTCATTTCAGAGTCAGATGTGTAGGTGATGAGGCCAAGAGGTACTTTTGTGGTCACCTAGAACAGTTTCTCACAGAAGTGAGACTTTATTCCTGTGTGAATTCTTGATTTAGATCAAAAGATATAACTCAACAGGAAGATAGCTTTTAGAAAACAACACCCAATCCTGATTTTAAATTTACCACTGATGAAGAATCCTTTAGTAAGACACATTAAAAACAAAAAATCCTTGTTTCAAAGACATGTTTATGTTTCCAGTCTTAGTTTGTCTAATTTCAAGTCCTAGATGAAGATTCAAGTTATATTTTGCTGGTTAGGTTGAAGAATGCACTACTGCATCTTGTTCACCAAACAGACATTGAGTCTCTAATCTTCTCTGTCATGAACTAAATACATGGAACTAATTTAGTCCTTCAGTATAACATGTTTTCCAGTTCATTAATCATTCTCATGGCTCTTCTCTAAATGTTCTCCCATTTTATAACACTCTTCACTGGATATCAGAAATGATCCTAATACAGATGGGTCAGAGCAGGACCCAACAATACAGTAATTTCATCTCTCTATAACTTCTCATATCCTCTTGTGAATTAATGTAGTGGTCTCATTAACCTTTTTGCCACAGTGTTATCTTTAGCAGCTCATTTTCATCAGATTAACCCTTATGACCCATAAATCCTCTTCACACTCCCTGCTCCCAATCCTGTATGTATAACTGACTTTTTTTTTCTGCCCCTGTGACTATGAATTGGATAATACTGGGAAATAATTTGCCTATGCCACTGTTCCAAGCAATCAAAGTGCCTACATTTTAGTAATCTCTTTTCTTCATTATTTACTTCTTCCCTAAACATTTTTTTCAATCACAAGCATTAAGAGTACAATTCTGTCTTTTCCAAATCATGATAATGCAAGTGTAGTGAAGAATAGATCCTGCTGGGGCTTCCCTGAGAGGATGGCTGCTTCGTAATAATTCCTATTTAAAACTTGTGGTGGGTTGACCTTGGCTGGTGACATGTGCCCACCAAGCTGCTCTCTCACTCTCCCTCCCCAGAAGGACAGAGAGAGAAAATAAGATTAAAAACTTGTGGGTTGAGATAAAGACAGTTTAATGAAAAGTGAAAACTACATGTGGAAACAAAGCACAAAAAAAAAAAANNAACAAAAGTGGGAAAAAAAAAAAAAAAAAAAAAAAAAAAAAAAAGGTTTCCATCAACTTCCCATCAGCAGGCAATATCCTGCCACTTCCTGGGAAACAGCCTCAGTACACATAGTGGTTGCTTCAGAAGACAAAAGCCTTACTAATGAATGCCCCCTATCTCCTTTCTGTTAGCATTTATTGCTGAGCATGACATCATATGATATGGAACATCCCTTTGGTCAGTTTGGGTCAGTTTGTCCCAGCTGTGTCTGCTCCAACCTCTCACCCACCCCCAGCCTACTGGCCTTTGGTGGGGTAGGGTTGAAAGAGATCCTTGATGTTGTGGGAGCACTGCTCAGCAGTAGCCAAAACACTGGTGTGTTATCAGCACCTTTCTAGCTACAGCATAATGAAGGCTGCTATGGAAAAAGTTAATTCTATCCCAGACGGACCCAATACACAACTGTATTTTGAAGCGCATTAATTACTTGTTTTCCATACTTATTATTCCATGGAATGATTTTGGACTATTCTTCCTACTTAATGAATTTTTTTTGTCTACCAAATCAACTGTTTTGGAGATGCCTATCTATGTTAAATAGATTTCTGAATCAAACTTGTAATCTCATAAAAATGTAGCAAGCTAGATTAACAAATCCTAAACCAATGTTGATCGGCAATAATTAAAGTAACCTCTTTTAACTCTATTAACTTGAACTGCATCAACCATTTCACTATTGTTCCTGAGATGAATATCAGGCAAACAGGCTCATAATGATCACTGTGTCCTCTGTAACTTTCCCAGAACTGCCGCATTTATTTTCTTCCAAACTTCTTTTGTTTTTTTTTCAGGTTAAATTTTCCAAGACTAGTGGAAAACAATCAAAAGTAGTCCAGAGAGGGATCTAGCCAGTTCTTTCAAAACACTTCAGTGGGAACAGATAAATCCAGTGGCATAAAAAGTATGTCACTTATATTTTGTATACATCAGCTTTCCCACTGAAAAACAAAATACGTTGGTACAGAATAATATTACTACAATATGATACAAATGAGCCATTCCACTTTTTCCTAGATACAGCAGAAATATTTATATAACTCATCATAAGCAATGTCCTGTAGTCAGTCAACATTATATGTGAAGGGAGAAACAGAAGTATATTTTTGTCTTAATCTGTGTGAGGTTCTAGCAATAAGAGCAGTTTCCACCTCTGCCTAACAAGGATGGAAAGATGAGAAAAGTTTTTTGACCCTGTGCCTACCTTATATGTCCACATAGCAGTATATTTGCCATTAATGTCAACAAGTATTAAAAAAACATATGTGGGGGTGACTGTGTCAGTAAGTAAAGAAATTGTCATTTGCCTGTGCATAAATTTCAGAACATAGGTGATTCAGCTTGGATTAGTTATCCAGCCTGCAACCCAGGATACTCACACTTATTTTACTGAAAGAAACAGAAAATTATTAGCTGGCACAAATTCTTCTCCATTAGGGCTGGAGCTAGACTATCTATTCTCACTTAATGCTTCTGAGTCACTATCAGATTCTGTTACTGTGCAAGAATTTTAATGATTGTTTATTTGCTCTTGAGTTATAGACACTACTAGTAGCATTACTTTCTGCAAGTTTTCTAATTACTGAAAGGTTTGGGTGTTAGTATGTTGATTAATAGAACTGAATTGGCAGCTCCTTGTTCTGCAGTCTACTAATATATGTTCACTCCAGGTTTACTAAAAAGGTGTAATCCGCCAAATGTGCATTTACCTTCCCAATTCCTGCAATACCATCCCGATAAGCATGGGAATAAGCACTGCCAGACTGCCTGACACCACCATGTATCCATTCCACTTAGACTAGGGCTACAACTATTCTTGGCAATAACATGAACCTGTCTCAGCTGCCCAGTGTACAGAAGGGATATAAAACTCTTTCTCTTTTGGCTACAGACACTTTCTTTTCAGCTCAAGCTGCAGAGACTTCTGGTTTTAAGTTCAAAACGTTCCTGGGCTAAATCTCAAATGACAACTAAAATGGCAGCTGTCACCTTGTTACCATGCCAGCAGAATTTGAGGCAGTGATTCTCACACTAATGATGGGGGGACACAACATGATTTGGCCACATTGAGCTTCCACTGATACCAAGTCTACCTTATAGAATCATAGAATGGTTTGGGTTGGAAGGGACCTCAAAGATCATCTAGTTCCAACCCCCCTGTCATGGGCAGGGACACCCTCCACTAGACCAGGTTGCCCAAACCCCCATCCAACCTGGCCTTGAACACTTCCAGGGAGGGGGCATCCACAGCTTCTCTGGGCAACCTGTTCCACTGCCTCACCACCCTCATACAGAAGAATGTCTTCCTTGTATCTAATCTAAATTTACCCTCTTTCAGCTTAAGGCCATTACCCCTTGTCCTATCACTCCATGTCCTTGTAAACAGTCCCTCTCCAGCCTTCTTGTAGGCCACCTTCAGGTATTGGAGGGCTGCTCTAAGGTCTCCCTGGAGCCTTCTCTTCTCCAGGCTGAACAACCCCATCTCTCAGCCTGTCTTCAGAGGAGAGGTGCTCCAGCCCTCTGATCAACTTCATGACCCTCCTCTGGGCTTACTCCAACAGCTCCATGTCTTTCTGGTACTGAGGAGCCCCGAGCTGGACACAGCTTCAGGTGGGGTCTCATGAGAGCGGAGTAGAGGGGCAGAATCCCCTCCCTCGAGCTGCTGGTCATGCTTCTTTAGATGCTGCCCAGGACACAGGCGGCTTTCTGGGCTGTAAGCTCACATTGCCAGGTCATGTTGAGCTTGCAATCAACCAACATCCCCAAGTCCTTCTCCTCAGGGTCTCTCTCAATCTATTCTCCACCCAGGTTGTATTGGTGCTCAGCATTGCCCCGCCCGATGTGCAAGACCTTGGACTTGGCCCTGTTGAATTTCATGAGGTTTGCACATGCCCACCTCTGAAGCCTGTCAAGGTCCCCTTGGGTGGTATCCCATCCCTCCAGCATGGACTGCACCACACAGCTTGGTGTCATTGGCAAATGCTGAGAGTGCACTTGATCCCACTGTCCACATAGCCGACAAAGATGTTAAACAATGCCGGTCCCAATACCAACCCCTGAGGAACTCCACTTGTTGCTGGTCTTCACTTAGACATCAAGCTGTTGACCACAAGTCTGAGTGCAACCATCCATCCAATTCCTTATCCACAGAGTGGTCCAACCATCAAATCTATATCTCTCAATTTAGAGACCAGGATGTCATGCGGAACAGTATCAAATGCTTTGCGCAAGTCCAGGTTGATGACATCAGTGGCTCTTCCCTTTTCCACCAATGCTGTAACCCCATTGTAGAAGGCCACCAAATTTGTTTAGACACAATTTGCCCTTAGTGATACCATGTTGGCTGTCGCCAATCACCTCCTTATTTTCCATGTGCCTTACCATAGTTTCCAGGAGGATCTGCTCCATGATCTTGCTGGGCACGGAGGTGAGACTGACCAGCTTGTAGTTCCCTGGGTCTTCCTTTTTTCCCTTCTTAAAAATGGGGGTTATGTTTCCCCTTTTCCAGTCAGTGGGAACTTCACTGGTCTGCCACAGCTTCTCGAATATGATGGATAGTAGTGTAGCAACTTCATCCACAAGTTCCCTCAGGACCTGTAGGTACATCTCATCAGGTCCCATGGACTTGTGCACATACAGGTTCCTTCGATGGTCTCCAATCTGATCTTTTCCTACAGTGGGTGGTTCTTCATTCTCCCAGTCCCTGCCTTTGCCTTCTGTGACTTGGGTGGTCTGGCTCAAGCACTTGCTGGTGAAGACAGAGGCAAAAAAGTCGTTGAGTACCTCAGCCTTCTCCATATTCTGGGTAACCAGTTCTCCTGTTTCCTTCTGGAGAGGGTCCACATTTTCCCTTGTTTTCCTTTTAGCATTGACATACTTACAGAAGCTTTTCCTGTTGCCTTTGACATCCCTGGCCAGATTTAATTCTATCAGGCCTTTGGCTTTCCTAACCTGATCCCTGGCTGCTCGAACAGTTTCTCTGTATTCCTCCCTGTATTCCACCTTCGTAGAAGCATGGACCATGTGTGTCTGCCACTGCCTCTGTCTCTGAGCACAGGCACTGCGCATCACCTCTTCCAACAAAGCATAATTTCTATGCTGGGGAAAGGATCAGTTTTAAACATTCTATTGTACAGAATGTATCTAGAAAAAATGGTGGGTTGTATCTGAGAACTAATGAATTATGGCAGGTGCATATTGGCATAAAACATGCAGCATGTTCCAGGTCTTTGCCATGTAGCTATGTTTTGTCTAGTAAATGGAGCAAAACTGTGAGCTATTCTGAAAGGAAACCCTCTGACCCCATAGAATGGAGCCAAAAAGCAATGTGTGTTTAAAGGTAGCCTCCACTGCTGTTAGAGGGACCAGTGAATTTATTCCAGCTTTGTAAACAGACTCATCTTATTCAGACCACATAGGAAACCACCCTTCACCGTGCTTGAAACGGTGTAACAGAACATGGTTTATAGTAACAGAACATGGGGTAGAAAGCAGAGCATTTATTTTTTTAGCTATGTCCCCATAGTTGGAGCAAAACTAAACTTAAACCTGTCATATGGGGTACTACTTCCAACTTGCTCTTCAAACCTCCAAAGACAAAGATATTGGACGCATTGCACCAACATAATGCCATATGCAAATTCACAACTATGTCAAATTACAATCTGAAGGGGAAACTTTTTTTCCTGTGTTGATAAGGATTCCAGTTCAAATACAATCAGAAAAATAAATATAATTCAATATAACCTTGAAAGCTGACACCAAGTAGTTACATAGCAAATTGAAATAAATTATACGAAAAATGAAAGAAGAAATTCAACAGGAAAAATCTCTAAAGATATCCTATATTTCAGTCATAGAAATGTAGTCTTGTTTAAGTCATTTGCCAAGGACTAACACTTAGCTACTGTCCCCATTTCAGAGATCAGAAAATTGCTGCAGAGCAGCTATTTGCACTAAGCTGTAGAGAAAAGAAATTTCAAGCAATGTTCTTCTGGCTCCTATCCCTGTGCTTTGGCAAAAACTTTCTAATCTACTTCATCTGCATTATAAATATAAAAATATTACATCATCATACATGCAGTATCTTATTACTGGGATGCAGAGTAAAAACTATATACTTATGGTCATTTTGTATCTGTAATGTAAATGATATTTATATGATGTCATCAATAATATAAAAGATTATCATAAACTATGATTACATGTGGCTGCTTAATAAAGGTATATAAGTTCACTGCAGGAACATTTTGAATATATTTAAAATTATATGAACCAAAAGTAGGAAATAATGTGCAGTTCCTTTCTGCTTTGTTTTTTTTTAATTCATCTGTTCAGTCACTTGTATTCCGCTGCCACCTTTGTGGGGACAGGCTGAAATTGATGGAATTTATTAGGAATCACACAAAAACCACAGGAATGAGCTCACCAGCCCAGAAGGAAATCTGTGGCTAAGATCCCTCCCTTACAGATATTCCAGAAACTAGTTCATTCTGTCATGTCAGAGGAAAAGAGTCCTCCTCTGAAACGTTGATAAGGAACTACACAGAAGTGAACAGATAACAGCCTTGTTATTATACTGTATCATGTTCAAAATAAACCCCAAATATTTAAATTCATAAGCTTCCACAATAAGGCTGCACAAGTTGCATGTGAGATACATCAGTTGGTGAGATGAGATAAGCAGAAACATATAAATGGGTATTGTGCAAATTGAGAGTAGAGAGAGACAGAGTGAGTGCAATACAAAGAGACTTTTCAACACTATCAAGAACTTCACCCTAAACCCCTTCTCCACATAACAGTGGCATCAGGGGAGCAGATGACAAAGTGCTAATGGAATAAGGAGACATATCACAAACCTCAGGAAGCTGGGGCAGGAATCTGCATTATAGTCAGGTTATTGTGACAGTTCATATGAAACACCAAGGTATGTGCCAGACTTTGTCAAGTGAAGGGTAATCATTCAAATTGGCATAAAAGGAAAACCTCTTTTGTTTTTATTTTTTCAGCAACCTATCGCACATGTGTGTGTCGCTGCATACACATGCACACTGACACACACACACAGTCATACTATATTGTAGCCAAGCTGAGCAGAGACTTGCATAATACACAGTGCATACATTAAATTCCAGTCAGGTGCAGGAAAAGAAAGAAAAAGAAGATGCAGATTCTACAAATAAAAGAAAGTTCATGATGTCACATCAAAGAAAAGACCTGAAGGAAACTCAAGTAATATTAAACTTTTAAAGATGAATGAAGTGCTACTGTATGATTTGACCAATATACAATATGATTGGTTTTCTTGGCATCCACCATGAAGCAGATATGTGACAATGATTCACAGTTCTTTGTGCACCATGCCTCTAGGGACATGGAGGGGAAGACATGGTCTTTAAGGGGATGAAGATGGAATGAGTGCTGGACTAAATAAGGCCCCCAAAGTGGGGCAACTGAGGCAGTAAGTTTGGAATGTTCGACTACACTGGTGATACAAAAAAGATTTAGCCCTGTAAAACAGACTTTCTATCTTCCATTGACTACAGGACACTTGAAGAGCATGCTTAAACTAGATATCAAATTTTTTTATTGATCAAAATGAGTGTAATGAATCTCGCATGTGTCTGGCCCAGATTAGACTCTTCACTTCCTTCTGAGGTCAAAAATTAGTTTAAATGTGAACACTGCTATCTTCCTCTTTCCTTACTCTACCACTATACAAAGTAGGCATTACCAAAACATTTCACAGGTTCCTAAGTATGAGAGGGCTCAATGGCGCACAGATGGCCAAAGACTGGAATGTAGAGGGTTTTTTTTTAGTCTTTACTTGATACAGTGGCTGTGATTAGATGTCTAACACAATTAGCATCAACGACAAAAGGGTAAGAACTCAGGATGGAAAAGGTAAAGTACAGGTTTAATTCTACTTTGAGAAACTGGATGTTTTTAAACTGGCTGGTCCTGATGAAATTCACCTGAGAATACTTAGAGAACTGGCTGAAGTGATCTCAGAGCCCTTAGCAATTATTTTGAGAATGGAGCAAGGACAGGTAAAGTTTCAGAAAACAGAAAAAGGCAATCATAGTTGTTATCTTTAAAACAGTGAAAAGAACTGTAGATCAGTCAATCTAATTTAAATTAAAAAAAAAAAAAACAAAAAAAAAAAAAAAAAAAACAACAAAAAAAAACACCAAAACGAAACAAAAAAAAAGTAAAGCTTTTGACAAGTTCAAATATTCAAACATCTGGACAGTAACAAGGGGATAAGAATCAGCCAATGTGGATTTGTCAAGAACAAATCACGTCAAAGCAACTGAGTTTTTTCCTATGACATGGTGACAGGCCTGTGTATTGAAAAGAAAAATATCTTTAGTAAAGCTTTTGACAGTGTCTTTTATGACATTTTTCTCTGCAATCCAGGGTCTTCCTGTAACTGCCATAAGGCAGGGACACAACTGATTGGGATACTATGCATAAAGAGGAACTGTTCAGCTGGAAGGATGTAACAGTGAGGTCCACTGGGGACTGATTTGAAGCCTAGGTCTATGGAACTCGTCCAATAATAAAAACTGCATGATGGAGTAGGGAATATACTTGCTATATTTGCAGATGATTCAAAGCTGGGAGAGGCTGAAAAAGCATGTGGATGATGAGGTTAGAATTCAAACTGATTATTATAAATTGGAGAAATGGTCTAAAGTGACTGGGATGCAATTTAATAACAGCCAAAAATCAAAAGTTCTCCACTTAGGTAAGAGTAACCGTCTGCACAATTATAGGATGAGGAATAACAGTTCTGCTGAAAATGGATGCACGGGCTATAGTGGATCATAAATTGAGCATGAGTCAGCAATGCTAGGCTATTTCAAAGACAAAAGGGAAGCTTCATCCTGGAAGGTATAAACAAAAGAATCATATAGAAGGCATAGGAAATAAACTTTGTTTATTTCACTCAAGTGCTTTGTCTAGATTTAGGGTATCTTCAGGAAAGATGCTGACCAACTAAAGAGACAAGAATAATCAGAGGGTTACAAAACATGACCTTTGGGGACAAATCAAAATGAGTTGGTTTGTTTAGTGTAGATAAGTGGCATTTGAAGAGCATCTTGATGGTCTTCAAATATTTTAAAAGATTACTGCATGAAGGATAGGAGCAAATTCAAATAGGAAAGGAACAAATCAACTAGCCTAAAATGCAGCAATGGAGATCTAAGTTAGATATTAGGGGAAGGAATGGTAAATTGCCTAGAGAAAATATGGGCTTCTCAACACTGGAGATTTTTAAGAATCAGTAGGCTCAACATCTGTCAGGGATGGTTTAGGAACAGTTGAACATGCCTTGGGGCAAGAGTATATACAGGATAAACTCTCAAGATCTCTTCCAGAAATCTGATTTCTCTATGATTTTTAATGTGCTTGACTCCTGTGATAACAGACATGTGGAACATGAGAAGGGAATTTTTCTAGTAATATATATGGCAGATCTAGTTTACTTCTATGAATGTAGTACCTCTGAAAATATTTATTGATGTGACTGCCTGCACCTCTTTATCACACTTTGTATTTTACAACGTCTCCAAATAGTCTCCATTTAAGTCAAGAAAGAGTGCACTGGAATTCCTGAAATGAAGTGACAAAACTTGCCATAGGCATATGTAAAAGAGAATAGCACCACGGAAGACCCACAAGAGTGCTCTAAATTGCCTTAATGTATTGAGGTAGACATGTATCTCAAATCAAACTGGTAGCATGCATGCATTTGCCAGTAGCTGTCAGCATCTCAAAAAAAAAGGAGACGGAGAGGGAAGTAACAGCTCTAGTTGCTCTTGACATGATTTCATTTAACTCGCTAGGTCTCTGACCTTTCAGCATTGGTGGAAATAGAAGTGGAAATGTAACACTGAGGGGGGAAAATTCATGCAAATAATAACCTTTAAAACCACCAAGTGAGTCTTTTTTTTTTTTAAAGGAGAGAAATCTGATGATCCAATTATGCAAGTCATTAGGAAAACAATGCTGAAATTTTGTGGCTAATGGGATTTTAAGTTATATTGACAATGAAAACCAATTATACTTTCAAAACTTTTTTTCTCTATCTGCAATTGCATTATTTTAATGAAATGGCATGCTAAACCTCAAGTAGCCAAATGAATGTTAATTATGGAAATAGTCGAGTTAACAAGAGAACCCCTCTCTTTCCATGACCTCATAATTTCACAAGTCTGAACAGAAGCATAAAGTCATTCATTTTGACTCTAAATTGTTTGATGTTGTAAATATAGCAATCTTCAAACTCTTCAGAACTCCTACTTTAGAATAAAATTTAGATTAATTTTCTTAAGAAGTACTGTGGAACCAGAGCTCAACCACAGGATGAAAGCAATTCCAAGACTTGGGAATATTCAGATAATGACCCAATTCTTCCAGGTCAGAACCAATTCTAGTTTAACACATTAAAACTTTTCTGCTTTAATTGATTTTTCCACTATCTATTTATCTTTCTAATTGGATAGTAAGGTACCAGGTAAAAAAAGCTGTGAAATCCAACCAGTTCATGTAAGCAATTTCAGTAAGTGAAAGGGCCGATGGGAAATTTTGCAAGGTTACTGAATAATTAATAGAAGTCACAGAATTAAAACAAGTCTTCGTCAGTTGCTAGTGTCATCAAGCTAACGGCAGAATAAAACTGTGATTCCCTACAAGATATTCCTCACTGTAACAAGCAATTTTAGGTTTTATTTAGTTAAGTATGTAGAGAATAAAAGAATCATAAAATAGTAGAAGTGTCTGAGTGGGCAGGAACCTTTGGAGATGTTCTGGTCCAACCTTCCATTGAAAGCGGGCCTTATCCTGGTTTATCAAAGGCCCTGTCAAGCTAAGTCTTGAATATTTCCAGCAAGGGAAATTAAATTGTTCCCATGATGAAGAATTTGCTTCTTATCTCCTTACAGAATTTCTCCTAAAGCAATTTGTGCCTGTTGCTTCTTGTCTTGTTACCATGCATCCTTGTGAAGTGAGTGCCTCCATCTTCCACAAAACTGCATTTCAAGTACTGGGAGACCATAATTAGATTCCCCTGGAGCCTCCTCTTCTCTGGGCTGAACCCTATTCCTTCAGCTTTTCTTCACATGGCAAGTTCACCAGCCCTTTTATCCTATTGTTGGCCCTTTGGTAGATCTGCTTTAATTTTTTTTAGAGTCTCTCCTGAACTGTGGAAACTCAAACTAGATATGACAGTTTAGGTATGGCCTACCAAGTGCCAAAGGGGATAATCACAGGACACAGTGTGCCTTCATTGCTGCAAGGTGAATGTGTCATGGGAGCACTGCTACCTTGCCTTGATCAAGAGCTGAGTGCCTGAATATAATAAGCTGCAGACAGTAGGGCAATTCAAACAAGACCTGATGAGGCTCAATACAGGCATGGATCAGCAAGTGACAGGAGAACAATATGTGAAACCGCTGGAAAGGTATACCATGATATCAACATGGGCTGACTTGATTGGAAGCCTGCGTCAACATCTGGCTATAGATACACACCCACACATCTTTCCAGGTAATAGAGATCATGGACAAACATTTTTACGAGGACATCTGACACCACACAGAATCAGGGGATGCTGGTGCGACCATTACAGATCAGTGCTGAAACACCTGCCAGTCAGTCTCCTGCCTGCACTGCTGCTTCTGCCTCAGGTGCTGGACTTCCATTTGTCTATATATAGACTCTGTCAGGAAGGAGGTGGGTTTAAGTGGTCTGACTGCTCTTTTCTTAACCTAACCATGTGCAAGAATCTAAAAATCTTGCCAATTTGCCTTCAGCAGTTGTATCACAGGAGTGAAAGTAGAGGTGTAGGCTTCCCTTCAGTGCAATTGCAATTCATTTCTTTTGCCAAACACAAACTTTCCTCTTAAAATGTGCCTAGGTCTGCAACAGTATCAGATAGCTTACAGTCTACTGTTTGGCATATGATTTTGGCTGTGAAATCAGTCATTTGGCTTCAAAAATATTTCTAGGGCTAAATTTATTTGGAGGCAAAATAGTCAGGAGTGTACATAGATTACAGAACAGTATCCATGCATTAGAAAAAAATGTTTCCACCTTGGCCATAGAGCTTTTCTATGAATGTGGACAAATTATTCATAGTTTTGCATGGTTGTTCTCCCCATCACCCTTGACCTGTTTATTATACTGAAGTGCTTTGGAGCTGGCATTATCTTTTAACAAAAATAAGACATAGAGCTGCTGCAGTGATTGTAACTTGGTTCTGAAATAGAAATATGTCCATAAATGGACCCAGACACCTAACAGAGGTCAGAAAATCTTTTTTGTTATTTTTAAGGAAAGTAAACAGAGAAACAAGTATTCTGCCAGCCCACTGACACTGGAAAAATTATAGGCTCATAGATAATTTATGTTGGAAGTGACTTCCAGAGGTCACCTGGTCCAACCCTCCCTCTCTTATTATTGCACCATTTGTGGCAAATTCCTCTCCTGTGTTAACAGACAAGTTCCTCACTGCACCATTTAATTTTTGCTCTTGTTCTGAAAGTTTTATCACATCAGACACTTAGAAGATCTAAAAATGAATGAGAACTTATTAAATCCCTGTGCCCAAGCCTGCTTGCAATGTGCTTCCTCCAGTAGCTATAAGATGCTAAAGATGGTTTGCCTTTGACATGACTAAAGGAACTTCTAACAGTATCTGGAGAGAATTCCACTTGAAGAGACAGATTTTGAGACACTTGGTAGATCACATGCATTTTAGATTTTCACACTAATTAATCTGCCTCCAAAATTTACCACAATCATCTTGCATGCTAAATACTGCTGTCCCCATGTGCAGATACGACACCTCATTTATGATGTGAGAAAGAGACAGCCAGGAGAACACATAAAAAGAAAGCCTTCCTGAAAGCAGCGGGATTTGATGAAATGATGAGGACTTGCCACCTGCAAGAATCCAAGGGAAGACCACGAAGAAAACCAAACCAAACTATACATTGCAGATATTACTTACGTCTTGTAATACACAAGTGGAAGGTGGTCAGAAATTATGGTGATCAGGTGAAGCAGTATTGAGGGGAATGGGAGCGCAAGCACACTCAGAGAACCTGGTAAACAGTTCACTTGAAACAGAACAAAAGTCAGAGCCTGACTGAATATTCCGTATTAAAAGGGCAACCAATCTGGTGCACGTGCTTAAGAAGGCTTCATTGAACACCGATGTACTGAGGTATTAAATCCAGGACTAAGCAGATTTTTCTGGAGGTGGGGTTTCCTGGTGTACTAGGAAAGGAGATGTGTGTCTGCAACAATGTCTGCAACTCATCATAAAGAAATGCCTTGTTATTGATATGTTTTGGTATATAGATTGCTCACTGGATGCAACACATCCGGGATACTCCTTTCTGCCAGACTCTACTACCTGCCATTTCTTATTAGCAGCCAAATAAAATACATATCAAAATACTTTTTTTTTTCTATTTGAAACACACATTTAAATTATCCTTATTGTCTTTGCTTTACACATACAAAGACTTATTTCTTCATTCCAGTCTAGAATATTTACCTAGTTTTTGTAGTAAGAGCTATTTAAAATTCATACATTTTGATGGAAGAAAATAGGTGACAGCTGCTTTTAATATTCTTTTTAAGAGCATCTATAACAACAGCTAGAGAATCAAGGTAATTCTGTTAGTCAAGAGAAGTAGATCGAGTTGCTTATTTCAGTCTCATCAGTTTCATCTTTGGTTTTAATAAGTTCTTTTGAAATGGTTGATTTTCCCTGAAGACCTTGCAGTAACTCAACTTGGTCTAGGTGTCCTCAATTCCTATTGAAATTCAGACATCTTCTAGAAAGTTTCAATGCTCAAGACTCCAAACAGATATTTTTTGTATCGTGCGTTTACTGAGATCCAGACCCTACACTCCTTGCACAAGAGCTTAGTCCAGGAGAAAAGTAACACAAGCACAGTATTCAAGGTCTGATAGATAAGCAATATTGCCTTTTTCCAACAGCAAAGCCAAATTAAATTTCCATTTTATGCTAAAAAGTCAAATCAATTTAATACTGCTTTAAAAAAAAAAATTGATTTTTTTCCAGGACACTTTGAAACCTCATTAAAAATTTTAAAGGAAACAAATAAATAAACAATCAAGTACAGAACTTCTAAATCTGCCTGCAGTTTTACATCAAGCAGCATGACAAGATACATAAGTTCAGTGCTACTAACATCAACTCAGTTGCCCCAATTTATGTTAATTTAACTGTGCAGTGAATTTAAGCCCCACTGCCGAGCCAATGGCAGAATGAGCCCTTAAAAGAAATGCATGTGACTGGGTGGGAGAGAAAGGACAATATTTCTCCACAACAGCAATAAACATTGATCAAGTTGAATCCACAAGGGGAGAGAAGATTAGCATGGGGGCAAATTTTCTACCAACTACTTTCCATGCTTTGTGCCTGCCTTTACCCTATTTTACATGTGAAAGATAGAAGCAGCTTTGCCCCCAAAGAGCAGAATTTAACAAAGAGGGCAGATGTATTTATTCTTTCACCTGCAACAGCATCCTGCCAATAAAGAGGTCTGTAGCTGGTTTTTTTCAGCATGTCCATCTACAGGCAATAGCTGTGCTTCCACATTCAGCACCACCACTGCTTCTGCAGAACCTGTCCCTGGCACCTTAATCCAACCCCTTGGGAAATCAATCCAAATAATGTTTTTAGTAACCTGTACCAGTTCCCCAAAACAGTGCTGCAGGGAGCACAGTGCAGATGCAGGCATGAGCCAGAAAAGAAAGAGTTAGGATTGGCTACCCTGGCGTTGCCATGGGAGAAATACGGGATGCCAGGTATGAGATGGGCAAGGGTGCCAGAGCAACCCCAACCTGCATCCCACCTTCCAGCTACTCTCCAGGTTTTTCTGTGCTACAGAACAATACCACCAATGTCATGTGGAGCACAATAAAGGGATGCATAAGCAGTGTCATGTAATAAGTAACAACTTATTCCACTACTCTTTTTCTTCTGAACTCTAACTCTTTTCTGAAGATCAAGACCTGATCTGTGTTTTCATAAAACATTATTAACCTTAGACCACGTATGTAAAAACTCATAAGCAGTTATCAGTAACTCCAGCAAGCTTTCAAAGAAAGTAGCTTATATAGTCTCTGAGTGAAACTCATTTCTATTCCTAAAACAAAGAGTACGTACAATATTCAAAATAACACTATTAGCAGACGAATTTAAAGATGCTGTTCAAGCAATAGTCCATGTTTATTGCTATTACATATCCATCCTGAAATGAAAGACAGTGCAATCACTGCAGTGCACCTCTTCCCTTACCTCTGCCTAGTCGCATCTGAACAGCTCCTCTGGTCGGTGTTGAAAGCTTGGCAGTTAATTTACAAAAAACTTTCTGTGGCCACTTAAGGCCATGGGACCACCTACCTCTAACTCCTGTATTTGGCCTTCACTGCAAAACTTGGTTAATAACTGAATCTTTCAGGGTATCAACAGCACAGAAAGTTACTATGGCAGCAGGCACAGTAACACAGCTCAGCCCTGGGGTCACTGGGTTTTCAGGGATGACGGATCATAATGGTTCTCTCTTTCTCTTTAATAATTCCCTCTAACCGAATGGAGACCCAATTTGGTCTTGTTAGCGAAATTATTCCCTGTTCCTGGAGGACATCACTGGACTGTTCACGTTTCACCACAAGCTGACATGAAAGATCTCATCTCCTCTTCCACCACTGGCACAGAAGATGGGGACTCAGCTCATCTACAGTCACTTCTTCCCAGTACTGAAGAGAGACTGGGCTGTAGCTTGAACTTCACAGAGACAGGGATAAATTAGAAGGCAGAGAAGGAGGCACAGAGGACTTGCACAGCAGAAGGAAGTTCCTGTTTCTGTAGGATGGGATATAACAGCGTATCATCAGAATATGAGTGGCGTTCAACACCAGCCCTGGTATATCTCAATACTTCCAGATCTTTAGACTGCAAGTCCTCATCTCCTGTACTAGAAACACAGACTGTCCCAGGGAATATCACAAATTCTTCCTCTCTGCTGCCTTCTCCTTCTCCAGACTGAAAAATAGTCTAATGTTCACAGAAAATGTATGTGGGTTTCATGTCCATGTTCAATTTGCAGCATCTATATAAATACAGCATGCATAAAATGCAGCTCAGCCGCGCTTCTCTAAAAGGGAATATATACCAAGTGAAAGAGGAACCTACAGTAACCCTAAAAATAAAACAAGACGAGTTATCATTTTGTTTGTCGATACAGAAAAAAAAAGAACTAAACGTCTGCACGTAGGAAAGGCTCGTTTGTTTCCAAGGCAGGAGAGAAGTCCTCCCGCAACTCCAGAGGGCTGAAGCACAGCCCTTGTGCTGGCTGGCTCGGGGGGCATTTTATATACCGCAGCGCCATCTAGCCCCAGGAAATAAAATACCACCTTGGTCAGTGGTTGCTAAAGGACACTGCCTAGTGCTAAATGTTAACTTCATAAATAATTTCTGACCCTGCATGAAACGTAGATTTTGGCTTATTATATGACATTTTAATCTTTTTTTTTTTTCTACACCATAAATGCAGCTGAGCAATATATAAGGTCCTCTGAGGAAATATCTGACATATGTTATTTTCATTATTTCTCATCCAAACTGAAAGCTGAGATAACCTGAAATAATGAAATAAATGAAAACCCAGGGCATGTACATTTTTGTGGGTGTTTTGGTAGAAAACTGAGAACTTCAATAACACAGGAAAGGAAAATAATAAAAAAAAATTATAATAATGAAAGAAAGCTCTTGCTAGTTTTGCCAGTGTGGAATTTTGTTATAAGGGTAAAAAATCTATAGTGTATTATATTATTTCTTTTTTATTTTGAGAAATGTCAAATGAATTCCTTAGCTATTCCATATAAAGTTCAATTCACTTGTACCAGTTTGAAGTTTATCTAAATTAAATATCTGGGTTTGGATACAAGTGAGTTTAAATCCACCAGGGAAAAAAAGGAAGGTTTTCAAAAGTCTAGATAGCTTCTCCATGATGATGTTCAGTTTAGCCAATTCAAAATGTGATCACAGGTCTTCTAAAATGTAAGTTTTCAAAACCAGCATTGCTGATATTGTTCCACTGTTTTTCCTTCACAGTCGATATTCTGTAATTTTTTTTGAGGATTTCTAGTTATGTTCATAGCAAGTGAAAATTAATTTAATATGAAGTAAGGGCACATCTACCTTTGAAATTTATCACGGCATGAATCATCCTCTCTATTGATTATGAGAGAGCCTACATAACTAGTTTAGCTATGTACACCTCAGTTTTACTGGGACAGACCTGTTTCTTCAAAGAGTGTACTTGAGTCCCAAGATTACTGGAGGTATTTTTTTTTTTTTTTCATTTCTATGAGAATAAAAATCTTGTAATTAATTTTTTTAATTTTTTTTTTTTTTTTTTTAGCTTCAGGCATGTCTTTCCACACAAAGGATAACCTAAATCAAATTACTAGATGTATATCATAGTAGTCTTACAAAGTGGTACTCAGATAGCCCTGAGAGAGCCAGCTCGGGAGTCAAAAACCACACAGATCTACTAAAAAGGGTGGAGAGTTTAATACACCCTGTTCCTCAGCTAATTACACAGCTAATTCAGAGCTTGTGTGTCACCACCAAGCACTGTACTGTGACATGAAGATACACTCTAACTCTTAAATTAATGGATAAAGGCATCTCCTGCAAGAAAAAATACCTGTATTGCTGCTGAATGAGACGTTGACAGTAACCACACCCACATGAACTTTAAATAGCACATTTCTAGGGTTTTTTTCAGAATAATACTAAACACATGCCAGTGTACAAGTGGCCCAGCACTTTTTAAAAAGACTGGTCAGAAGGGGAGAAAACATTGGCAGACTTGCAGCCACTCAGAAAACAACAGAATGGCCAAGATTTCCTCGATGGAAAGCCCATACCAACTGGAGACTGTGCTCACCCACAAGACTTTTGCACAAATGGATCTTCCCTAGGTGTGAATTCTGAACCAGGAACCCACTGTGGAGCAACCGTACCATGGTGTTTCACAACTATCCAAATATGTTTGGATATTATTTTTTTTCCATAGTGTACATACTATCCTACCTGAGGGTCTTCATCATATATACCTAGCGATCCACAGGTTACTTCTCCCTTTTCATGATACTATAATTACTAAATTATTTCAGTGAATTAAAAGATAATGATAAAATTTACTAATAGGCAACATTTATTTGATGGTCAGCTTTTCTCCCTTTCAGAGTAGAAGCTGTTAAGATGTGTGTGTGTATGCATATACATATGCATGTTTATAATTGCATTGACTTGCAGAACAAACCCATAGTCAAAACAAGTGATAGAAATCTTCTCATATAATGTGCTATATTGCTGTGCCTTTGCTTTCTACCAGCAAAAGAGGGATATTGTTACAAATCATCATATATGGACCAGTTAAGAGTTGCAAGTTAACCTTCATATTTTTTGTTATTGTTACTTACAATGATATCAAATTATTACATTGAGATAGGGTCACATTGTTCTATCAAAAGTTATCAATTTTAAATACTGTGGATTACAAAGTCTTTATACTATCACTTATTAATTAGAAGTGCTGCATTTATACATAGCACCACTGTATCATTAAATGTGTATCTAACATTATGTTGGATAGGAAAGGAAGGAGGAGCTCTATTTTGCATATACTCAATGTCTAATTAGGTTTTATATTTGGGCTTTTGACCCTGCTTTCAGCTGGGAGCCTGAATTAGCAATTGAATTTCTGTTGGGCTGGTGACCCTATTTGCAGTGTCACAGCCTGAGCTAGGAGAAAGAGTTCTTTGGGAACCCTTGGCTTGCAGTTACATGTTCTCCTTGTACTCACTACGACTCCCTGGGAGACTCAATTAGGGTAGGATCAAGATTATCTTTCTTGCACCAAACTCGTTCCTAAATTTCAGAGGCCTAATGAGGCAGACCTTCAAAAATAAGTTTCATAATATCATTGAGGAGAGGTAGGTGATCGTAAAGGCTTTCCAGGGAGAGAAGTCATCTATGTAATTTGGTACCTCACGTGAGACTGACAGATTCTCCCTCTGGAGTCCTTTAGAAGCATCTCCTTTGTCTGCTGACCACACAGGCAATTTAAACATTTACCTTAGGAAGACTTACTGGTAAGACACACAAAATGTATTAGCAAGTCAGATGCCTATGTGTGGTGGGCTTGAGCCTAGCTTTGTTATCATATTTTAATTCATAACTCCTGTAGGCTACCAGCATATACATTTCGCCAATTCTGACATATTTACTCATTGAAAAACCAGGCATAAATAGGTGGAAAAGAGAGAAGAGATAAGATGAGGCCTGAATTTAAATGACTGTCATGTATGAAAAATCGAACTTACATTCCCAATGGCATCACCTCTGAATTTTGCTCTTAGAATTTACATTTTATCATCCTCATCAAGATCCAGAAAATGCTTCCCTTCTCTTCCCTTCCAAAACAACTCTAAACCTTGCAGCATAAAATATAGTATAGCCACCCAGGCACCAAGCATAATAAAATCTACCAACAATAACTCAAATATGTGTCTCCTTGTCTGAGTCACTTTAGAGACATCCAGAAACATAAATATATGTTTTCCCTGAAAGGTAACAGTTTTCTTCCTTTTAATCTGAAATAAAATTCTGTCCCCATCTCCCAGGGAACTAAAGGTGACAATAAGAGCTTGACAATGTTCAGGAGATGTGCTTTTCACATTAACATTGCCAACAGCTGCACCATAAATACTGGGTATACGGAAAGTGCATTCAATCATTATAGGAGGTGCAATTTAAAATCTGAAATTCACTCAAATAAATCAGTAGAAAAGAGTTAAGGGATCAAAGTCTCCAAAACCTAAAATGCACTGCTTCTGTGTTCCAGCTTTATTTGCAAGGAATTCTAAAATCTACTGGAACAAAATATTCCCCTTAATGTTCTGTAAACCGCTTACGAAATATCAAGCTTTGTTCCGTTCATCTTTCCTTTTCCTGTGCTACCCCCTTGCCAGACGTCAAGGAGCTCATGCCAGATGTCTGCAAATTCATGGCTTATGAAGGGCAGGATTGGATGAGTGAAAGAAAATCATGCACAAAAGACAAATATATTACCCTCCCCCAACCTCCTCTCCTTTATCATCACCAACACACAGTTAAACACGTTTCACACAGAGAGCTGGGAGCCAATATGAACATCTTGTAATTATTTGAGATATAGCACATGCTGTCGGACCTCCTGCATTCAGCCCTGGAGGTCCTCCGTTCTGTTCCTGAGGATATTTGATATGATGGCAGCGACTGCAGGCTCTCTGCTAGGTTTGCTCTGCACATTGGGGACCCTAAAGAAGGGGCTACAAGGATGCTGATAGCAGCCCCTGCCAAAGACACTCTGTCAATGAAACAATGCTTGTGCCCTGCTGGCACACCAGAAAGTGCCCAGAAATCTGGAGGGGTGCCCTGAACTGCAGTAGTGACTCAGATCAATATTCTTTCTATCCTTACAGCCCCAGATACTTGGTGAAAGAGTGTAAGGAGCAGAGCAAGTATAGGATGCACAACCTTTCAAAAAGCCAACAGTGAAAACACTGGAGAGTCCTGAGCCAGTTTGTATCCAGGACACACGTCTAACAGAGCAGATGAGCCAGCTGACATTTCTGGTTTAGACCTGGTGACTATTTCATGAGCAGATGGGAAATGCCATATTCCTTAGCAGACTGTTAACAAGAAAACAGTCCAAGACAACACTCTAAATCTCATAAAAGGAGTCTGATCTGTACCACAGATATTAAAACTTCTTTTATCAATTTATCAGTTCTACAGATAAGACTTTTTGCTCTAGCATCCACATTCTTGAATGTCTCATGCAAGATAATTGAGGTAATTTCCTAATATCTCCTTTTAGCAAAATTAGTTTCATTAAAAAGTGAAGATAAAGATGGGGGAACAGAGGAAGATATAGAAACTGCTATAAAACATAACTGATTGATTTATAGTCTCTTTAATAGACTGATCTAATGTGTCTAATACATCTACGTCTAATCCCAGCCTCATTTGAAATAAAACCCCCCATGCATTGTTGAAGGATAGCCCATTTTTATAAGCCGGAAATTTCAGGAATAACAACAGTTTCTTCACACACATCTTACAGGGTGTTGTTATCAATAACCACCATAGGAAGTTAAAAAAAAAAAAAAATTAAAAAAAATTAAAAAAAAAAAAAGAGTGCAAGAACCAGGTGAAGTATAGAGTACAAATTCCCAACCTCCAGTAGTCCCACAGTGTCAGGAAAATCTACCCTGCAGTCATCACTCCATTCTTTTCACACTTATAAAGGATATCATGAAGTTACATATTTAGAAACCTAGAATAAGCCCTGTCTCTTCAAAACCCAGTCCTAAACTTTAACAGTCACCCTGATGACTATCCTGGATCACTGTAAACAGAGGTAAGGTTTAAAGTAGGATGAAAACACATTATCGATTGCCTCAGAAGGTAGTCCTTCAGGAAGTGCATTTCTAAATAAAAGCAAAGTATGAGGAATTTCTAATTCTGAATCTCCCATTCAGTTTTCCCCTTTATTAGAAATAGTGTATCAAAACACACAAACTGCCTCTGCAACCTGACAGTCTCTTTCAGTCTCATGGTGCTACTGGAAAGGAACAGTCTTTTGATTTATTTTGCCCTTCAGAGCCTATTACTCTTATCCATCTAAAGTACACGTGATCCTTCTTTCCAGCATACAGAAATATCTCTTGTTTCAAAAAAAAATATGCTTTTTTTTAATGACACCTTATTCTTCACAATATTTTCTATTTCTGAAGCAATTCTAAATGAATGAAATGAAAAACAGGCATATATAGGAAATTTAGGGTGCTTTCAACATAGCATACAAGCTGCTGTATTGTAAATGACCATTTTATAAAATGATGCAGTCCTGTTTGATTTCAATCGCAGTTAAAAGTAAAATAAAGCCATTTCCTGGTTGATTTCAGTTGGAATTGGAGATAGTTTTTCAATATCACCCTCGGCAGTGCTTAAAAAAGTGGGGGAAAGAGGCAGATAAGGCACTGAATGAAATAAATGGATCCAATCTGAACCCGGTTACTTCAGAAGTTGATAGCATAATGGAAAGGCAATGTGCAACCAGCAACCTCAGCCATAAGAAACTTAATGATGGATGAAAATGAAAAACGTCAGGATGCCTATTTATCTATGAGAATTAGAATCCTTTAAACAAGTTATGAGTGAAAGAGCTGTAGCTAAACCGGATTTTAAGCCAATTAGAAATGAATGAAAAATCTAATTTAAATGGACATCATCTTTCACTAATATTAGAAAAACAATACTTTCTACATTTTATTGGAGGTGATAAATTTATTGTGACATCTGAACAGGACAGCTATTTCATACTACAAGAGGGTTTCTTCTGCTTAACAAATAGCCAAAACTAACACTCATTTTTGAATTTTATTTCCTGATATTGAATAATTCATAATTGTAAATTATTTCTATTACTTTTACCTATAATGGATGGGTTAAAAATGAGCTTTTATTGGCATAATAAACAAAAATAGTTTAGACTTTACTGCATCATTAGATCATTATACCTAGGACAATTATATCAAATAATTCAAAAGTTAAGCTGTTAATCTGCATGATCTATGTTAGTTATAAACTGCTGGATTCTGGTCTCCTCTATACCTCTGAAAAGTTACGTATCTTTGCATTCATGGCAATATAACTGAGATCAGATGTGGTCTGCTATATCTAACTTCCCAACAAGTTTTTGACATCAGGTGGCCCTTACACAGTGCATGGCAATCTTACAATTACATTGCCGTATATTATCCTCTAAAAAACCACAGGTGAGAGAAAATTCAGGTTATGAACTCCCTTTTCTCCCTTCCTACGCATATACAAGCAGACTACCATAGAGAGAAGCAAAAGAACCTCCAAGGTCAAAGATCTCCTGGCCTGCCCACAGAGGTGGGTGCCCCCTTCATAGGCTGGCAAGAAGATGCATGGTGAGGAAATGTACACGTTTTTGAACCAGGAGGGGAGGAAATCTTTAGGGCCTTATAATACAGCCACCATGGACAACAGTGAAGAAACAAGCCCTTCAAGCTTTGCTGATCCAAAGGTTGGAGTTCAGTGCAGAACATCAAGTAGAGAGGTAAGAGGCAATCTTGACTGTTATTCTCTCTGTAGATAATAGATGAACTATGTATGGAAGATATCTCTCAAGAAGCAGTAACGTGATTGCAGAGACATACTTTCCTATCTCCAATGCAGTTCAAGTCTACTGATTTCATGGGGGTTTCTGCGGCATAAATGAGAGCAGAGAAATGCCCTTCTGTATCAGAATTAATATGCTGCTTTCCTTGGAAGTTGTTATTGTACATTGCAAGCAAAAATGGTGCCAGATGATGAGCAATGATACTTCCAATCCACAAAAAAATAGGGTATTTAGTACTGCTGTGATCTATGATGTATCATTACATTCAATTGGTTTAAGGTGAAACAGAGACCGTAAGATTATTTTTAAAATGAATACACATGAATTGGATCTGACAATAGTTTGGGGTTTTTTTTTCAAAAAGCTATTTTAATAAACATAATCTTTCTTTCCTCCATTGGCTCTGGTGTGATAAAATTTTAATGCACACAGAAAGACTTAGATTATGCTAACCTCAGTATCTGCAATATCACTTAACAGAAAAACAGGTGAATCTGCTTGTCAGTAAATAGGAAAATCATCATTTTTCTTAAATATGCATTCCAAAGAACAGCAATTAAACTGATAAAATTAAAATTTTTAGCTAGAACAATTTACACTGTCACCTAAAGTAAAATTTCATATTTCTTACTCTGTTATTACCAAACTTTTCCTTAGAAAGTTAAAAAATATTCATTTTCCTTCTGAAAGGAAATACAAAAGCAAAACCATACAAGAATACTGCCATTTGATTAACTGTACAAAAATTTCCTTTCTCATCCATAATATAAGCTTAGTTAGCACTGAATGGAAATCTTCAACTGGAATGCCAGAGTGTGTTACTTTAATTCCAGATACATAGTTCTTCCCAACTGTCACTTTGCTAGTATGGCATTTTCTTGTTTTCTACTGAGGACATTTAACCCAATGCTAGGAGCACTTGCCTTGAATAATTACAAAGAACTCCAGTCCCTGAAGAAGGTCTATGGAGGGAAAAAATAGAATTCAAAAAAAATCTAAACAAACTGAAAATCTCCCAGCAAGTTCTTATTCTCTAAATGTAAGCCATTGTTACTATACTCCAGACTTTTTGTTGCATGAACAGATGTTCCCCTATACAAACCCTTAATATGAGTCCATGGGACCTGATGAGACGCATCTGCGGGTCCTGAGGGAACTGGTGCATGAAGTTGCTAAGCTACAATCCATCATGTCTGAGATGTCGTAACAGTCCGGTCAAGTTCCCACTGACTTGAAAAGAGAAAATATAACCCCCATTTTTAAAAAGGGGAAAAAGGAAGACCCAGGGAACTACAGGTCAGTCAGTCTCACCTTTGTGGCCAGTAAGATCATGGAGAAGATCATCCAAGAAACTACACTAAGGCACATGGAAAGCATGATTGGTGACAGCCAGCATGGCTTCACTAAGGGCAAATCATGCCTAAACAGATTTGGTGGCCTTCTACAACAGGGTTACAGCATTGGTGGAAAAGGATTGACATTATCAACCTGGAATGTGCAAAGCATTTGATACTGTCCTGCACGGCATCCTGGACTCTAAATTGGAGAGACATGGATTTAATGGTTGGACTACTCAGTGGATAAGAAACTGGCTGGATGGTCGCACTCAAAGAGTTGAGGTCAATGGCTCAATGTCCAAGTGGAGACCAGTGATGAGTGGTGCTCCTCAGGAGTCGGTATTGGGACCGGCACTGTTTAACACCTTTGTCAGTGATGTGGACAGTGGGATCAAGTGCACCCTCAGCAAGTTTGCCGATGACACCAAGCTGTGTGGTGTGGTCAACACGCTGGAGGGACGGGATACCATCCAGGGGGACCTTGACAGGCTTGAGAGGTGACCCTTGCAAATCTCAGGAAGTTCAACAAGACCAAGTCCAAGGTCCTGCACATGGATTGGGGCAATGCCAAGCACAAATACAGCCTGCACAGAGAATGGATTGAGAATAGTCCTGAGGAGAAGGACTTGGGGGTGTTGGTTGATTAGAAGCTCAACATGACCTGGCAATGTGCACTTGCAGCCCAGAAAGCCAACTGTGTCCTGGGCTGCATCAAAAGAATGTGACCAGCAGGTTGAAGGAGGTGATTCTGCCCTTCTACTCCACTCTCATGAGACCCCACTTGGAGTACTGCATCCAGCTCTGGGGGTCCCAAGTCCAAGAAAGACATGGACCTGTTGCAGCAAGTCCAGAGAAGGGCCACAAAGATGATCAGAAGGCTGAAGCACCTCTCCTATGAGGACAGGCTGAGAGAGTTCGGGATGTTCATCTTGGAGAAGAGAAGGTTCCAGGGAGATCCTGTAGCAGCCTTCCAGTACCTGAAGGGGCCTACAGGAATACTGGAGAGGGACTGTTTATCAGGGAGTGTAGTGATAGGCCAAGGGGTATGGCTTTAACCTGAAAAAGGGTAGATTTAGATTAGATATTAGGAAAACTTCACTGTGAGGGTGGTGAGGCAGTCAAACAGGTTGCCCAGAGAAGCTGTGGATGCCCCATCCCTGGAAGTGTCCAAGGCCAGGTTGGATGGGGCTTTGGGCACCCTGGTCTAATGGAGGGTGTCCCTGCCCATGGCAGAGGGGTTGGAACTAGATGATCTTTGAGGTCCCTTCCAACCCAAACCATTCTATGATTCTATAATTAATATGCTGTGCATTCTTAACTTTTAAAGAAGGTCTTGGAAAGATCGATACCTATACATTTTTCATTACCATCATCCAAGTCTCATAGTTTTCAGTACATTCCTCTCCACAAGAGGAGGTGATCCAGGCTGGTCTGTGGGACTTTGACAACTGCTGGAGTCCCAAGCTACAGATCACCCCTGGGCTTCGACACATAGCCTGGTGGTAAGAGGGTGCAAGAGAGAGAAAGGACAGGTTAAAATCTAGCTTTTATCGATGGCCTTCAAGACCATAGTGGTGGCTCTGTTAAACAGTAGGGAAAACTGTGTGAAAAACTTTGTTCTGTGGAGCTCTGAGAAGACAGCAGAAGGAAGGAAACAGCTAAGGCTTAGACAGATCTTCACAGCACAGAAAGGTGACATTTTTCAATCCGTCTAAATGATTCAGGCTCCTATCAGCATTTGAAAATGAAAACGAAAATAAAAATCAAGAGACAAAGAGAAAAAGCAAAAAGCCTGGAAGATATGAAGAAGGTCCTCTGATGTGTTAGATTAATGCTTAGTACTGTCATGTGCCACAGACTGTCTGTTGGCAACTTCTGAAAAAAAAATCCTTCTAATTGCTGTTACATGCATGTTAAATCCAGGTGGTTTTAGATGAGCGTGGGGCATTCAGCAGATGCAAAACTTCCTTATAGAGTACTTCACTACCGTTGAAAAGTCACAGAAAGGGATGTAGAGAATGTCTTGCAAGTGATAGATTAGGTTATGGCTGAATGAAAAGGAGTCGGCTTTACTTGGCAGTTGCAGGCCACTACAGCAACATTTCCACCCCTTAACTTCATTACCAATTTGAAACTGTTCTAGGATCACAATTGGAAGATAGTACAATGCCCAACCAGAAAAAGGACTATAGAAAAATAGCTCTGCAATTTGACTTCTTGAGCAGCACTGATACCACCTACGTTACTATTGAGCCATATTCCTAACTACATCAGGAGTTTTACACCATACTCCTGATCACCAATTCTGTTGCACTGAGCACTGCAGAATACACTTAGCATATGCAAGGCTAATTAAAACAAAATTCTAATTACTACCTTTCCATTTTTTAATCCATACAGCATCATATATTGAGAATTAATTAAAAAATAAAATTAATTATGCATTGGTATTTGTCTCGGGTTATCAGCAGACAATCTATGTAAAATATGATATCTGGTTAAAGATAGGTCACCTATTAATTAAGAACATTGTGACCAAACTAATGTATGGAGGTCTTGGTAATTCATAATAATGGCATTAATGAAAGCCATGACTTGCATTTAAAAGATATTAATGTGTACTTTGAAGAAATAATGGTTTCAGAGCAGCATCGGTTTACTCTCATCAAGCCCAAACCTTGTCATAAACACAGGTTATTCTCTTTTGAAGACAACATATTACCAGCTACATCCTCTTCTTGATGCATAAAGATCTACACTCTTAACCTGGCACCTTTTTGAGGAGAGACCATGCCCTGTTTTATTTCTCAAGTTCTATTAATTATGTTTACTTATAGAGGATGGGACAAAAGTATTTAAAAAACAGTGAGTGCACTCCTGTTCACATTCTTCAGTGTTGAGAATGATGTCAATGTAATCAGCATTCTTAATTATGTCCTTGAAATGCGAGAAGTTTGCAAATCACTTAGATGTTAAAAACAGAAGAAGAAAAAGAAAAGGCAAGGGGTCATTTGAAATACGAATCCATTCCTTAGAAAGAAACCCTAATTTACAGAAGGTCCCGATTACCGTTGCTTTACCAAGACCTTGCTGAAACAGAGAAATGATTTATTTGTGGCATGACCTTGACAAAGCTACTCCCTTCTGCAAGGAGAAAATTGAAAAATAATAGCTGAAATAACACATTAGCACGGAAACTCAAATCTGTGTATTCGGATTCCTGTCATTGTTTTTTATTTTTCTTTTCTTTCT
Source organism: Aramus guarauna (assembly GCA_013400195.1). Lineage (NCBI taxonomy): Eukaryota > Metazoa > Chordata > Aves > Gruiformes > Aramidae > Aramus > Aramus guarauna. Next base: position 372,862 of record VXBL01003885.1, read on the forward strand.
GGAGCAGGAAGAAAATGTCTCTTGAATTTCATTCATTTAAGATTCAAATCTCTCAGGTACAGAGCAGTGCTGAAAGATGCTGAGTGAATTTTTCTCACCATCACCACAACCATCTCCTTTGCGAGACAAAGAAGCATTGGTCCAGCTTCTTCCAGGATCAAATCTTCAGTAATTAATTACTTGATCCAGCTCTCTATGGAGTCAATGGGAATCTTTCTCTTGATTTCAGTAGAACTGTACTGAGCTCTCAATAAGTTCAGTGTGAGTTTCCCCTGCATAAAGACTGTAGTGTTTGCCATTAGATTAATTGCTCTCTTTTGAGGGCCAGATTTTGCAAATTGAAGAATTCTCTCAGCCCTTGCTGAAATCAATGGGATTCACAGAAGGTGCTAAGCTACAAGTTCAACACCCCATCTGTATCCTGCCTTTTGCAGCAGCCATGAAATTATGCTAGGAGACTGGATTATGACAGTCTTGTGCAAGCAGATATGCTTAATGACTCTTTTAGCTAATCTGCACAATTGCCTCAGTACATAGGACATGGTTCTCAAAAATACTTGCCAGTGTGCACAGCAAATGCTTTAAAAGTTACAAATATCTAATTAAATACATGAAACAGGGCTTTGGGAGAAACAAAAAGCCCAGCATACAATTAGCATCCTCTAAAAGTCTGAGGTAGAGCAAGATCATCATATTCTGCCCCAAGGTAGCTCATATATTTCTACCATTTTACACATCTCATATTAATAGGCCAACTGAGTGAGAAATAGAGTAACAAGTGGCCAAATCATAGATAAAACTCTAGGAGAATTTCTGACAGATTGCAACATAATTCCACCCTTTTTGTTTGTTTGTTTGTTTGTATTTTAGTTGCCAGACACTTTCACAGATCCATTTTTAATGCAGAAATTTATTATTTGTTCCTTTAATAGTTTCATAAAATATTTACCATGGTCTGTTTAAATAAAGGAATGACATCATGCATAAAAAATGAAAAATAATGTGTCTGTAATAAGCTAGAGGTTACATTTAATGAAACAATGCCCATAAATGAAATTTCATTGTGATTGCTGATGATGCTCATTTCAGATGAATGCACTTTGTATTTATTAGTTTTAAGCGTGTTCATCCCCAGCTTCTGTAATCAGAATTACAATATCCACTCAGATGAGAAAAGTAATTAAATCATTAAGACATACTTTCTTAGGGCTGGGTGATTCTATGGATATGCAACAGTTGGCTGGCTCCTGCCCTAAGTCCCTAGTGCAATACATTAATTGTTTTCTCATTATTTTCCAGGGGGTATCTATCCTCATAACAATATGCATGTACGGTCTAAGTAAAGGCTATGTGCCTTGTGTGCACTCCAGCAACATGTGCATTTATGTTTGAGCTACTGGCACAAAAGGCAGCAACTTCCTTGTACTATGGAAAATTATTTGCCACATCATGCTTGAGGCAAGACTCATGAATGGAAGAGAGATGGCTACTGGACATTGTCAAGGTTTGGTAGACATTGGACTCTGACTATATTTGTTTAACCTATATTCAGTGGATTGGATGCAAAGCTGTACATATAGATTTCACTTTACATACACAATTTCAGCAGAACCCACTCCACAGAAGCATAAATTATGATACCTGCATTCATACATTCAATTATTCTGTCTTTATGTACTGCAAATTTTCCAGCAAATGCAATGGAAAAGTTCAGGAGATTCATAGTCCTTTAAGGTTGGCACAAATATTATAAACAAGTCTAAGGCCTTCTGCCCAGGAGGGACCATGCCTAATTGAGAATATTATCATGTGGTCCCCTCACAGCATCAGCCCTATGCCACAACAGAAGAAAATTTCAACATCCTCCACTCGTACTCACCTCCTACATCTCAGTCCCATGTTGTTTGCATTACCAATTTACAGATTATGAAAAACAACACTGCTGAGGTAGGAATCAGATAATGTCACCATCACAGTTGGGTAACAGGAGCTGATGGAAGAGTTGAAAGCTTTTTAGCATGCCTTATAAATACACTCTTATTTTGGTGCTTCAATCAGTCATTAGATTTCCAAAGGGTGCTCTCCCAGAGTTAAGCTCCTAAGTATTAGTTGCGTGTATCCCCAATTCAGGTATGCACCTGTAAAGTCCCCAGTACTGGTGCCTGAAGTCATCTAATTTTAGATGTATACAGTGAAGGCATCTACATCTCAGCTAGTCACCTCATGTTCTTTTTATAGCTAATGAAAATAAATGAGACAGAGCTGTGGGTCATATATGCAGGGAGAAGACATGAAAGGCCAAAGCTCAATTAAAGTTGAAACTGGCCAGCGTTGTGTCAGATAACAAGAAGGGCTTTTTTAAAGTACCTTAATAGCAAGAGGAGATCTAAAGAAAACATTAGAATCATAGAATCATAGAATCATAGAATTATCATCATTGGACTGATGCTTGTTGAAAATGGCCATTTGACAAATAGGGATGAAGAAAAAGCAGAGGCTTTCAATGCGTTTTTTACCTCAGTCTTTAATAATACTGATAGACTTTGGGGTGCCTGTTCCCCTGAGTCAGTGGACCATGACTGTGGAACAGTGACTTTCCATTTGTGGACACTGAAATTGTAAGGGACCAGCTGTATCAGCTGAATGTTCACAAGTCCATGAGGCCTGATGGGATTCATCACAGAGTTCTGAAAGAACTAGCAGCTGTTATGGCAGGATCCCTCTCGATCATCTACCAGGGGGTCCGGGGAGGTCCCTGCTAAGTGGAAGCTAGCTAACATTATTCCAATTTACAATAAGGGCGTGAGGGAAGACCCAGGAAACTACAGACCTGTTAGTCTAACCTCAATTCATGGAAAAATTATGGTCAAGGTCATACTGGGAACTACTGAAAGGCATTTAAAGAATAAGGCAATCATCAGGCACAGTCAACATGTGTTCACAAAGGGAAAGTCTTGTCTGACTAATTTGATAAGGTCACTCACTGAGTGAATGAAGGGAAGGTGGTGGAATGTAGGTTTTCTGGATTTTAGTAAGGCTTTTGATACTGTACCTCACAGCATCTTTCTGGACAAGTTGTCCAGCTGTGGGATGAGCAGGTTCAGGGTGCGCTGACTGAAGAACTGGCTGGTCAGCAGTGCTCAAAGGGTTGCAGTGAATGAGTCTACATGTGACTGGTGACTGGTCACCAGCAGTGTTCCTCAGGGTTTAATTCTAGGACCAGTTCTGTTCAATATATTTATCAATGATCTGGATGTAGGAGTTGAATGCACAGCTCTTCTCCCTGGTATCCAGTGATGAATAGGAATGGTTCAAAGCTGCGGCAGGGAAGGTTTAGACTGGACATTAGGAAGCATTTATTTACAGAGAGGGTGATCAAACACTGGAACAGGCTTCTTAAAGAGGTGGGCGACACCCCAAGCCTGTCAGTGTTTAAGAGGCCTTTGGACAATGCCCTTAATAACATGCTTTAACATTTGGTTAGCCCTGAAGTGGTCAGGAAGTTGGACTAGGTGGTCTTTGTAGGTCCCTTCAAAATGAAATACTCTATTTCATAGATATTTCATAGATATGAACCATTTTATGATTCTATGATTCTATTCTACTCTAAATAACACTTACAGGCAGTGATTCATCGGATCCTGAAGCACTCCTCTATAATGGGTCAATGCTCTATAGATGTACACCTTGTCAGATTAATCCTATTCTCAAGTACTATCATCTTCTCATAAATATAAACTTACTCTCTACACCATAACAATATTTTTTTTCTAGTGGTGATTATCTTCTATTGAAAATTTATGAGATTTGTAACACTAAGGTGCTTTAAACTTTACTGTTCTACATGACTGTGGAGAGTGAAAAAAAGGAAAAAAAAGATGGTGTAAATATGATGATAAGGTGCCAAAAGTAATATTAATGCAGATACCATGCATATTCTGTAATTTTTCTTGGAAGTGCTGGGCTGGAAACTGTTTTCCTGTTCCACAGGATACTTCCACATTCTAAATATTGCAACTCCATATGAGGACAAGATAAAATTATGTGAGCAAGAGAGATGAGAGAAAGGACTGGCAGACACCCACTCAAGCAATAGAGTCAGACCAATGATTAAGCCTTTACCTGAGATGAACACGCTCCCATCCACACCAGAAGCTTGAACCAAGCATGGCAAAGACTTGAAAGTGCATATTCTTCAGTTTTCCAGGCTATTGGCTATTCTATGCAGTCTCTCCTTTTGATGAGAAACTCCCTTATAAGCCTTAAGAAACCATTTTCCAATAAAAGATTAATCAACGTTTTATTTGATTCCCAAAACAGCTCTATTTGCTACATTTTGTAACTTAAATCAGTAATAATCTACGTCTTTCCCTAGAAAAAAAAAAAAACAAAAACAAAAACAAAAAAGAAAAGTTGGAACAGCTAGTAGAAACTTTCTTTTGTATTATATGTTAACACTTCAGTGGTGAGGAACTTAATAGCAGCAGATTACAAAGTATTTTGTTCCTCTGCTAAGAAAAAGAAAGGAGAAGGGGAAGAGCCCTTTCATAATAAGTTGATTCTTAAATGTTCCAGTTAGACTCTGAAGTTCTTCATTCATTGAGTTGAATGTGAGTAAATTTGCATTTTCTGTGAGTTTTGTGTTAAGCTAGGCAAGTAAAAATGCTTTTTCAGTCATGTATGACTCTCTATTTTTATTTTTCCCTCAAACCAAGAAAAGCACTGATTCCTTATATAAAAGAATATACGTGTGAAGATCTGAGTTTCAAGCTTCAAACATTTTGCTGCAGTTCTGTTCGAAATAAAAAATGTAGTTATATATAATTTTAAACAATAGAAAAAGTGTTCTTTCAACACAAACCCATAATTCAAATATAGTTGAAGGAATTGTATCTCAACAATTGTATAAACTTCTCAAATATATTATTTTCTCAGATGCAGAAAAGTATGAAAAACGTCAGGCTCCTAAATGAGTGTTTCAGAAAGACATCCAATTTTTTTAGGCCCTTAATTACTACATACATGACCAGTGGCTGCTATTAAAAAGCAAGAGTAAGCTGCTGGTCAAAATAATTGCATTATACCATACTTTTAGTCATCATTTTGACATCTGATAGATACAAGGCATTGATTTGACAGTGAAACTACAAATTCAGACCATTAGAACTTCATTTCTGACATTAAAACAAGAAAATCACATTGTTATGAGGATAGAATAAGTCCTCTGATCAATATGCACCTGAAATATGTTCTTCCAGGATGAAAAATAATTTAAAAGCAATTTTGCTAGGATATCAATATGCTACTTTGTCTTTATTAACTAACATGTTTAAAACTCTTAATATGGAAATTAACCTTAAGCATTTTGTAACCTAGAAGTAGTTTGTCTCTGAGTTTTTAAAAACTAAATAAACAGTGCCACTTTTTATCAGGCATAAGTGTAACTGAATTTTTTGATAATTTTGAATTTTGACAAGAATATTTTTTACAATTTGGGAGAGTTGACTTATATTGTGTAGGTAAACAGTTTTAAGATTGGCCACTATTTTAAGTGCTGTGAAATTCTTCATGATTCATGACAGTGAAAATTCTTCATGATCTTTTGCAATATTTTTGAGCTGTTGTGGTGAAGCTGTTACCCTTGCAAGGTAAGAAAAGCTGCAACAGGAACAAAGGAACACACAAGAATTGAAATATCTACAAAGCATGAGCTACAAAAATGTGGTGATCAAAAGCAATAACATAAACACAGATGGTTAAAGGGTTAAAAAAGAAGAGAACACAAAGAAAATTGCATGTTGCTGAAGGCTTGCACAATAAAGAACTTAATACAGCAGGAAAATAAAATTGCTATTAGGAAAACAATCCTGCATCCATCGTTTAGCGTGATTGAGGAATTCTGCGAGTGGACAGCTGTGACTGCAAGAATAACAAATAAAGCAGGTTTGGAACTTGTCATTGGAAAAAATTTCTAACCCTTTTCCTTTAGGAAAAATCAAAATGATGGCTCCCCAGATGCCACTGTGGAAGGTTCCCGTCCATTTCCCTTTCTCCCAACTGACAAAATGCTTCCATGGCCATAGCTTGAAAGCTGAAAAATTCCACTGCAGCTTTCTTAAATGGAATTTTCCATCGATTCTTAGCCACAAAAATTTTGGGAACTTACCTTCTCATCTTTATTAAGGGTTATTTTTTTTAACATTTTTTTCAAGGGAAATAATTTCCATTTTCTCATCTTTCTTAGCAATAAACATCCTGTCACTTAAAAAATGCTCTTGTTTCTCATTAGTCTCTACAACATGAAAGTGAGCATTTTCAATAATTTTTAGATCTTTCTACTCATGTAAGTCTAGACAGAAATGGGGGAAAACAAAATATGAGACCTTAAGTGAAGGAGAAACCACTGTGTTTGGTGTGAAAATACCATTTTATACAATAGTGGTAGGAGTTTCTCCAGGGTTTGTGGGAATTATGTGCTGAGTGTCCTTTGTAAGGCTATATTTATACACCTATGTCAAGATTCGACTTACGTGTAATCTGAACTGCATCCAGATATACATGACAGGTAACACAATACTTTTATATTTCTCTTTAAATTTTAAACAGAAACATTACATTCATGCTGAAGAAGCAATAACTGAAATATTTGCTCAACAAATTATTAATTCAATAAATTTTCCCCTAATGCCACTTGTGAAGTGGTCAGAAAGATTACAGATTACTTTATTAATACTTACTCAATATAACAGCAAAATAAGACCAAGCCCTAATAACTCTATTTTAATTATTCTATGTATAATTTGGTAACACTTTGGTACAGGAAAAATAGATAGCATTCTCCAGAATTTGAGAAGTAATTTACCTGAAAATTTAGAGAAATTGCTTCCAAAAGGTGTTTGAGATGTATCTATTTGCAATTGTTGGCCATATCAGTCTGAAAACTCAGATTTCACTACTGCAGTTTCATGAATAGTTACCCAAATCATGCAATAAATAGCATTACTGTTTCCTGACTATGTGACCTAATTGTGCCAAACCACTTTCCATGTTGGCACAATTACAGCATTGATTAAATAAACCTTTTGTGAAGGTTTACAATTCACCAGCTCCAAAGAAAGTTTTACTTGTACAAACGTTCACAGACAATAACGGGAGTACATGCTGAACTGAAATCTATTTGGACAATTTTTCAGCAGCAGATTTCCATACTACCCAGTCATCCCTGTTAGTTTGTGGCACACAGTGTCTGACAACTGAAAAATATGTAAATTGCTCTATACTTGTTATGAACACTCCTCCAGATTTTGTTCAAAAGCTGTAACAGACTGGGCTGCTCAGCATAATTTTTTGAAGCATTTGCAAAGCTGGTACCAGATCTTGCCCTCTTTCCATATGTATACCCCTCATTTGATTTCCATGGCAGAAATGCCCATTTAGCTACATGAAGAAAGTCATTTAACCTCAACTCCATTTCCCTCAACTCTATTGTCCTCCCATTATACACACACACTACGCAGAAATTTTCAGTCTTGGTTATTATTTATGGAGAGCTTTCAGGATTACCTTTTACAGCTGATTTATAAAAGTAATCACCTGCCTCAGACCAAAATCCAGCACTTGAACTTAAAATGCTGCTTCTGCTTTGAAAGATGTCATCTGCTTGAATAAAATCCTTCATCTGAAGCACAGAGAATCTTTTTGTGATAGAAAAAAAATCCCAAATTAATTTAAAATTCAGAATAATCTTTTTACTGAAACCACTTGAATATGCATGCAGCTTGCATTGGATAAATATTGTATTTTTAATTAATTTTATAATGAGATGTGTGCATTGTGAAAACATATATGCACATATTATTTCATTAGCAGCCTTTTGCACTAGTAATACTCAGGGTTCAAAGCAGATTCTGTTCTTTATGTGCATCCTTATGAGAAGCCTAGATTCCATTTTAAAGAGAAACATTACACTAAACAAAACTGATTCAAGCAATGTCAAAAACATGTTCAAAATCTGTCTCCCAGACATACAGGGCAGCTTTCAGATCTTGCACAGAGTTCTGCTCTAATGCTCTCTGCTCTACATAGGACCCTCTACAGCCCCCGTCAGCAGTATTCACTGCCTGCAGAGAAGACAGAAAGAACTCCTGGTAGAAGGAATAATATATGCCACTTCTGAAACAGTCAACTTTTGATGTTCACTCCCAGCTTTTTAGTCACCCCCAGCTTTTTAGTCACCCCCAGCTTTTTAGTCAGTACCTTGACCTTGAACCTCTGGGAACGTTCCAGTGGCCACACCATAACTTTTGCTTTTACTGGTGTCCAGTGCTTTGGGATCTGAAGAGCCATCCAAATGGTAGAACAGACCCTTTTGTCTTAAGTTAAATAGCCAGTTATACAGTATGAATTTTACATGTGGTTTATTTTTCTTGTCTATAGATCAGCCTGCGTTTATTATATAACAGAAGGTGGCATTCCAGATTGTTCGCATGATGTAGACACAAAGGTTTCATTTTTAGCACACTTTTTGCATAGACAGATGAAGATGCACAACACACTGTAAGCAAAAGCAACATTTCATGCCTTCGTTTCATAATTAGGCTTAGCTCTTAACAAGTCACATTCTAATTCCCACCAAGCAAGTATGAAGAGGGCATCTGATCTCAAATACCTTATTCATGCAAAGAATAGGTTCAGCTAAAGTGCAACAATGAATAAAATATGGGAAACGTATTTCTGAAAGGTTATTTTACTGTGTCACCAAGTTAATTCTGGCACAAGATGACTCAAACCATCTGCAGCTTGAACAAGAAGAATTAAACATTTTGACAGGCCTGAAACCTCATACTTTGATTTTCCATTTTTTAAAATCCCAGTTTAATTCCACCTCACTCCTCCCTTTTTCTAATGCACTCCTTGCCATTATCTCTCCATTAAATCCAAGTACTGAAAACCCCCCACTGTTTGACACTCTTAACCATAGGTTGCTAAGGTTGAAATGAAGTACACGTTAGCTGTTCGAAAACAGTCACCTTGCTCAGAATGCAGACTCCAGAACTTTTTGCAAGGCTGACTTAGAGCAACCTTAACATATTACCCACAGTTTGTGTGGGTTTGAAATGCAAATGTTTACTTTCTACGGTAACATAAACATGATTTGTTATGCAGGGCCCTGACACTTCTTATCATACCTCTAAGAAATGGTATAACTGACACTCTTAAACACATTTCTTAACACCAGGATGCTTGAAATTTATACTTTGGATAACAACAATGTATAACAGTGAATGAATAAACCAATACACACTGACCCTCATTTTAAAATTTAGGCTCTAATTGAGGAAAAAATCTGTGGCATATTCTTCTGTTTAAGTAAGCATTTAAGTATTGTTCTCTATGAAGATGCAATTCTTAATGTAGTTATAATGTTAGAGAGTATGTATTTTTTAATTTCCCTGTCCCTTTTCCTTGCCATCTGCCTTTCAGTGTTAATTACATTTATCTGTCTAAAATTTTGCCACATGCCGCATTTTTTATTGAGCCAAATGATACAGTGCACATGCATTTTACTGGCGAATTTATGGCTAGAGGGCCCTCTTTTTTCCATCCTTTATGGAGAAGAACAGTTCTAGTTTTAATGCTTTGGCACATAAGCTTTAATAGCATCCACGCATCTGCTCCTGAGCTCCTCACTTAAGCTCCCTGTGTATCATCCAAGACGGAAGCCATAATGCAGAGAGAACATTTCCCATCACTCCATTTTCACACTTGTTTGTCAATACTTTCCATTACTGCTGAGCACCTAGTCCTAAAACCTGAAAGATAAATGAAGATACGCAAAAGAAGGCTTCTTCCCCAACAACAAGCCTCGTGCTTTCAAACAGTGAGTTGAAGCTAGGCACCCAGAGACTGTCCCACCCAAACCTCACGTCTGCTTTAGGAATCTTAGCCTTTCCTACCATTGAGTTTCTGAACTCTGCATGTGTGAAACGATTTCTTTCTGCTACTCTACTTCCAACATTTAAATACCAAAATTATACATAAGAAGGGAAAATAGAAACAATCTTAGCCAAACAATTATGGGCAAATAATTTTGTTTTTCCATTAAAATCTGAATTACATTCTTCTAGGATTTATTTTGGGTTTTATTATTTTTGTGATTGTTGCTTAATTTGTAGCTGATAGATCCAAAACGCTTTTCCAAATTGGATGCAATTTCTACGCTAAATGAAAAGGCAGTCCACCATTTTAAGAACATTCCTTAAATGTATGGGCTGATCTAACTATAAGTTTTAAGGAATAAAGCCATTAACATTTTGTAACATCAACCAATTCTTTTTTTGTAAACACATTATATACTTCTGTTTGAATTTAATCACTTACTAAGCAGCTAAATAATTATTTGAAGCTAATGAGAATTAGTTTTGAAGTTGTTAGTATTAATGAGAAATCACCATATCCATATTAGTGTTGCATAGTACTAAATAATTGATACCTCAGTTCACATTACCGCTTGGAGGATACTAGCAGCAAACAAAATTATTAGTTTCATTTTGTCAGATAACTTGCAAAGCACATTTTTTTTTATGGTTTTAAGAGCAAGTATTTTGAAATGAAAATAAAACTATACTTCATTATGACAAAAAAATAAAAGCCTCCAGATTTAGAAGCATAATGTTGTATACTTGTTTTAAAGACGTAAGAGAAGAACAGAATCATAAGAATTCGGCAGGAATCTGGAGCGCTCAACACTTCCTAGGAGATTTTCAGCTCCTTCTAGGAATAAGCCCTAGAGAAACTGTTTCTTTCTTTCATTCAACATCTGCCCTATCCTCTTCCAGTGAAAGCAATAAATGCTTGCACTTCTCAAGGCTGGGGTCATTGTTCCCTGTTCACTGGAATTTTAGATCAGTTTCTATTTTGTTGTGTTAGTGAAGTATTCTCTGGTCAAACAGCTTTTCCATTAAGTGATAGACGGCACTTCCCAGGCTGCCAACTATTTCACAATCCATAGTATCTTAAAATTCAGGAAAACAGGAGTATGAATGTTTCCGGTCCAAACAGTGTGACAAGGACAGCATGGGAACACAAACAGTGAGCCAAGTTCTCCTCTTTATAAATCACCAGAATTCTCACTGCAAAAGAAATCTGCTGATTTACACCAGGTGAGAATGTCTGTAGAAGGAATATAATTACCTTCTGATAACATACTATAGATTTTCTTTTAATGTTCTATGACTCAGTGATGAATACACTCTCATCTCTTAATCTTTCTATGCAATCTGCAGTAGTTTAGAATCATAGAATGGTTTGGGTTGGAAGGGACCTTAAAGATCATCTAGTTCCAACCCCCCTGCCATGGGCAGGGACACCCTCCATTAGACCAGGGTGCCCAAAGCCCCATCCAACCTGGCCTTGAACACTCCCAGGGATGGGGCATCCACAGCTTCTCTGGGCAACCTGTTTCACTGCATCACCACCCTCATAGAAAAGAATTTTTTCCCAATATCTAATCTAAATCTACCCTCCTTCGGCTTAAGTTTATCCCTCAATATCAAATGTCTCTCTAACCTAATAATATTAATAACTTTTTTCTCATGATCCAGACTCCATGCTTGGGAATACTACTACTCTAGGTTCTGTAACTTTCTGAGGTTCAGCTTATTCACCTCTATATTTCTCGTATCTTCTTATGAATGTACCATAATAACTGTCTCTGGCAGTTATAGACAAGCTTCTCAGGGCAGTATTTTCCAGGCAATATAGGTTTTAGTCCTTTTTCAGTTTAGTTGTTGTGGCTAACCCTGGCCAGCAGCTAAGCACCACACAGTTGCTCCATCACTCCCCCGCAGTGGCATGGGAGAGAAAATTAGAAGGGTAAAAGTGAGAAAATTTGTGGGTTGAGATAAAGACAGTTTAATAAAAGAAGGAAAAAAAAAAAGACAAAAGAAGCAAAGAAAAACAAAACTAAGAAAAACAAGTGATGCAAAAACCCCACTCACTCACCACCATCTGACTGATGCCCAGCCAATTCCCAAGCAATGGTAGCCCTGACAAAATCACCCCTTTCTGGTGTTATTACTGAGCATGATGTCATATGGTATGGAATATCCCTTTGGTCAGCTTGGATCAGCTGTCCCAGCTGTGTCCCTTCCCAACTTCTTGTGCACCCCCCCGCCTAGTTGCTGGGGGAGCACAGTGAGAAGCAGAAAAGGCCTTGACGCTGTGTAAGTGCTGTTCACTAATAACTAAAACATTCCTGTGTTATCTGCAGTTTTCATCAGAAATCGAAAACATAGCATCATACGAACTACTATGAAGAAAATTAATTCAATTCCAGACAAAATCAGCACACTTGTACAATCTGTAGCTGGCATGGCTTTCTCTGCTTTCCCTGAAAAACTATTTCATGGTCTATTCAAACTCATTGTAAGGAAGCTTTTCTTTGCTGTATTTTTCCTCTAGTAATTCTATTGCCTTCGCAGAAACATCTGTTCTTTAAAATTCTTGATGCCTTTCCATCCATCAGTCCATCACCCCTACTTCCACATAACCAAAACTTTATGTAGTTTTATCTGAAATCACACTCCCTGTAGCCCCACAACTATTTTGTTCTTTTGACAGAAATACTTTCTACTGTGATATCCTCTGTGAACATGAGCTTGCATTCTACCTGACCTGGTCATGTTTTCCTCATCACCCTTAGCTATCCCGTAATTTTACACCTATTTGTTTCCATGGGTAGGCACAGGATGATTTATCTGAGACAAACTCCCTGTCTTTAGCTTTCTAGCACAGGATACTATGGCTCTTTCTATATTAATGAACTAACCCATGACAATCCTCTCCATGCCCACACTAGAAACCCTCCTTGCCAAGAATCCTTGTAACCATTCAACAGTACAGACAGTCAAGTTACAGTATCTGGTCCCTTGACCTTGATTTGTTTAAATGCTTGGATTGACCTACCATAAATCCCATAGTCCAAAATTACTTCTTCAGAGTGAAAAGGTGTCTCCTCTTTTCTGCTTTCAGGGGCCTCAGAAAATAATAGTTTTTCATGAAAAGCATATTAGGAAATGTTTAATCACACATGATGTACCTGAATAAGGAATAGTGACCAAGGGAATTAGAGCTAGCAGGTACTGGTTTTCTTCATGTAGAATCAGAGAGGGTCACATATCAAATCGTATCCCTAGACTAGGGCCTGGAAACAATGTTATTTAGAAAATTTTTGCAACACAACATGACACTAAACTCCAAATATTCTGTCTAAAAGGAAACAATTTCAATCACCTGTATTCTTCAGACCATGGTAAAATTATTTCTGTGCTTAAAAAGTCTTTTAAAAACACTCAGTTATGATCATAAGAGTTGCTAAATTAGATGAAGGGAATGGTATCTGTGGTTCAATAAACAGATGCCAGTACAGAATAGCTTTAAAATATATAAGAAAAAATGGAAGGCAATCATGATATACTTTCTCTTTTGAAATAGTGTAACCTTCTTGGACTATGCTTAGAAATGCATCTTCTAGATCACTTTAATCACTGGTGTACTGAATGCTCTCATTACCCATTTCCATGTCCAGTCTGTGTCTGAATCAAACAAAATTTGGGGTTTTTTTGATACTAAGTAAAGATAATTACAGGTTGTCAAACAATTCCCAGTGAAAAATATGTTTCTTTAGAAATATTTTTCAATGGTAAATTTTCAAGTCTTTCAAAACATTGCTCTTTAAACAAAACTGTTTCCTTTTATTTTGAACAGTAATATTTCATTCTGTCCTTTTTATAATTTCTGCTTTTTTTATTTCTCATTCAATCTTTTTGAAGTAAAACACATGTATTCACAAAATAAATTTTGGTGGAGATTTTCAAAACCAAGTTTTTTATTCTTATTTGATAAAAGGAATGGAAAATTTTCAATTCCTATCTCTTAATGCCTTCCTTTATCATTAGGTTTCTTTACCATTATTTGAGAAGTGTCTTGCTGGGAAACATTTTAGAGACTACGTAGAGTATTGGCACACTGTGATGGTTTTTATGGGAATGGATTGCTATTTAGGGAAAAGAAATGTTTGAGAGAGCAGGGAGCCTTCACAGAAGAAGAAATATTAAAAGGAACTAAGATTTCAGTACAGTTCTAAGAAAAATTTTGCCTGCTTAGGGACTGTGTTTCCACCAGTTTTTGACAGGAACATAGGACTGGAAGTGATCAGTCAATGTAGCTTCTGCTATGGGGCACTAGATGGAAGATTCGTTGCACATTTACTTCAGTTGTCCCCACACAAAGGGTCACCAATTCCTTTCCTATAATCTAAAAGAACCTCATGACCTGCAGTAGAAAAACTGAAAGCTACAACTTACAGTGTAGGGAATTCCTCTGAAGGGAATTTGAAGATACTGAGGGTGTTACCAATGTCCTACAGCACTTTTGTTACTTAGCATTTATTAAATAAAGATTTACTGTGACTCAGGCTCAATCTCTGCTGTCTACCTTCTCTCATATTAACTCATCCTGCATAAGCACAGATGAACCATATGAATTGAGAAAGCCGACCACATCCTACAGTGTGGAAGAGCGGGTCAAAACTAGTACCTGCCAGTCTGAGCTGTAGATTCGTGTGGTAGTCTCTCTACAGAAGTAATCTTCTCTCTTCTCCAGAAGTCATCTTATGGATATGCAGGGAAAAATCTATCCTCCCTCCCCAAGCAACCACAAGCCCAGAAAGTTGTCATTAATATACAGTGTTATCAAGTGACTTACTCTTGTTTCAAAGACATCAAATGTCCAAGGATTTGTATCACAAACTTAATTTCCAGTCTCCTTAAATTCCCCTATTTTGATATGCAATCCCTTTCATTAGCTTACCAAGCATCAACTTAAAACAATTTTGATTCCTTCTCCTACTTGGAGAGACAATCTTGTGCTATTTGGAAGTCAGTTCCAGTAATTCACCCTTTTGTTTTGTTTTGTTTTCTAAACTTGCTGAAGACCAGTTTTGATTGTTTAACTTCAGAACTATTTTCCTGTTTGATATTTGTTCTCCAAAAGTATTTGCAGCAAGTTATCCCTTGTGACACTTGGTTAGGTTACAAAGGCAAGATCTTTTAATCTGCCAAATAAGGTTTAACCAATGCCTTCTACAATGGAAAATACCTGAAGCCAAGTAAACTCCTTGGCCGTTCATAGCCATCTTCCAGCTAAGGAATGATCTCTTTTGTCTTCCAGATTAGAAATCCTCTATTTATAGCAGAAATTTGTGTTACTGGTTTCTGAGTACCCATTATTGTAATTTGAAACTCTCAAGTTTCATTTCATACTTTTCATTTCAGTTGCCTGAGTCATCTGATTGCCCCTGCCTTTTTTTAATGGATAATTCCCTCCCACCCCCCTGCTTCAGCATTACCTCCCAACTTTATGCCCAGTTACGAATGTCAGAATCACATATTTAGTTATCTGCATTTGGGTCATTAATGAATACATTAAATAGGATCTGTCACAGACTGATCCTTTGAAGATACTAGCAGTAGCCTTTCTTCATCCCACTATCCCCTCCTGCATATCCTCCCCTTTCAACAGCTCTTTAATCCACCACACAGTCTCTATTAATTCCCATCATCTCCACCTACAGTATCAATTTCCTATGCAGCATTGTAGAAACTGCTTTTCTGAAATCTGAAGAGATAAAGCCACTACATTACCTTGCACAAGAAAAAATAAAATAAAGCAAAAAAAAAATAAAGATAATACGCTAATCTGACAAAAAAAATTAACTCTGATAAAACTCTCCAGTAATTTATCAATTTGCCTTCATTCCTTAATTATATTTTCCTTCAAAATATCTTCTAATATTTTGCCTAGTAATAGGGCTGGTTTTAGATACAGATTTGGGAGGTAGCTGCCAAGGGTAGCCACTTTTTTGATGCCTGCTTACCTTGCCCTCACTTTCTCTGTGTCTTGTCTCTGCTTCCCTGACAACATTGGGAGCAGGAGCTAAGACAAGGGAGAAGAAATATGCGTCACCTCCAGCCCTTTCCTTCACCATCTGACCGGCTCCTGCTCTCAGTGCCAGTTGAGGGTTGGAGGTAGAGAAAAGAAGACAGGAGAATGGGAAGACTTGGAACAGGGTGAAACCTGTGAGGATTGCTGGGTGGCCGGTGTGGAGACTGGAGCGGATTCTCCTCCTGCCATAAGGGAAAGAACAAGAAGGTTGTCTCAGAGGAAGAGTAGGAGACTGCGTCCTGTGCTGTTTGGAATGAAGAATAAGGAGCTGAGCCAGAAGAAGGGCACCCTACAGAAATAAATCATATCCTGGAGGAAGGTAAAGGGATACATGAAGGAATGAAGGTATACATGAAAGTGTAGAAGCACAGAAATAATTTTTTTATGAATAGTCTCTGTGGAAAAAAAGAAGAGGCTTTGGGGAGCTGAGAAGCCTGGGAGCTATAGTCCTTACTTCTCACACCCAGCAAGGTAGGCTCTTTATGTCCTAAGCACATGGTCCATGCTAAGCCTGGTCCAGCATCCGTCTATGGGGTGAAGGGTCTTTCTAGAAGAGACCAGAGATTTGACTGGCAGAGTAGGGACAGAGGCTAAAGCACCTCAGATCAGTCTCTTCCAGCTGTCCCTGTTTCACCACAACTTTAAAAAATTCTTCAAGACCCTTATTGCCTACTCTGTCCTCCCAAAACCCTTCTTTGCTCCGTCACAAAACTGAAATGTCACCAGAAACAAGGAGGACAAAATAAATATGCCTGATGCTCATCCATGCAGTGGCAAAATTAAGTTTTGCTCACACAGTTAAGAAGCCCTGAGTTGGCCTTGGTGAAAAGTTAGAGAGCAGAAGATTGTGGGGAAGGAGAGGGAGTTATCTTTAAATGACTGTTACTGGTTTTGGTATTCTCTAATCACACAATCCTACTATACCAAAAAGGTTCGTTAAAAGTCCTTGGTGCTGGACTTGCTATTTCATGCACTAGTTCGTTCAGTAACCTAGAATTATATGGATTTTGTCACACGGAGCAATCTAAGCTTTGCTTCTTAGAGCTATGTTTTGCTTCTCCTTTGCTTAGAGCTACTGCATGTAGTGCAGTTACAATGACTGATTTGTACTTGTGTCAGAGATAGTGTACAATATACAAAACAAAGGGTTAACATGCTAATCTTCTTGCATTCAAACAGAAACACCCCAGTGGAGCCAGTCACTGAGATAATGAAATTATAGCTCAACAGGAAGATCCTGAGAAAGGAGTGTAATGGTTTTAATAAACAAGGATTTCTGATGTTGGGGAGGGAGCCTTTCTAGAGGCTTAATTAATCAAAACAGCTAGGGAACACCTAAGCAACCACTATAAATAGTGCAAGTAATTGTTCTTTGTGCAAGTACTTGACCGAGCCAGAATGTAACTTCCTAATTTAGCTGTGGAATGATAGAGAGAGTGCAGACTGTACACAAAGTCTACACATTCATAAAATCATAGATATGTTTTAAATCATTTAATAAAATTATTACTCTGTTGATTGGCTAGGAAATGTGGTTAGGAAAGTCAAGTCTATCATCTAAAATGAGATGTCCATTGTATCATCTTCCTGTGAGGGACTTTAGAGTAAAAAACTGTATCTGGAGGTTGCATCCAAGGCACTTTGTAATAGCTTGGACAGTGTCTTGGATGGTGTCTTTTCTTTCAAGTTTAATATGTGATTGTTACATCCTACAGGAGAAAGGAGTCATTCAGATGAATATCTGGTTCAGAGCAGCATTTCTTCCATGTACCCATGTGCTCTCCATGAGAAATATATCACTCTAACAACACTTTTTATGACATCCCGGCATCAGCGGAACCAGCTGTCGAGGCTAATGGAAGTACACAATCTTCCTGATGATTCCTGGAATAATCCAAAGGAGAAGATGATGACAATTACCTTTGAGACACCTGCCTCTAAAATGGCACATGCTCATTTTAAACAGCCTGTAATCTCACCTTGAGTGACTGCCAGGCTTCATTTGGATCCTTCATGTTTAATATATTATTTAGATTGCATGGTTCTAGGCCTGAAAGGAAGCAATTTAGATTGAAATTAGCAATAGAGTGTGGAATTATACTGACAGGCAGTGGAAGTTTAGATAGTTATTTCAAAAATATCGCTCTCTGCTTTACATGTACCTCTATGGCACTAAAAATGTTAAGAGAATGTTAAGACATCACAGTTAAATGCTCAGAAATAACCATTCTCAAGATGTTCGGCTCTGGTTTTGCCCCTTTCTTTGTTTCCCAGTGCCTTACCAGCACTGGAATATCACACACACCTCCGGTTGTTGCCCATGATCAAACTGGGAGAAATTCAAGGAGTACGTGTAAGGCTGATCAAGGGAAAGGAGAACGTACTTTATGAGAGATAAGCAAAGGAAGGCTTGTTGGCTTGTTTCGTCTAGCCAAACAAAACTTGAGTGGGAAGAGGAAGCTGATGAGAAATATATCAGATATGATACAACAACAGGAAAGGAAGAACTATTTAAATCTAAAGAATAATCTTGGTACAAGAACAAAATAGTATAAATCCACCACAAATAATTTGAGGCTGGAGACTGGAAAAAATGTCCTCTTAGAACAGCCTCTTGATGACAGACGTAACAGCAAAAACCTTGCTAAAGTTTAACTTTCTAATTGCAGTAGTCTTAATTCTAACACTGTAGAGCACAGACCAGCTTTTCAGTTTAGATCATGTGAAATGCAGCCCTATGTCCTTTAAGTCTTGATATGAGAAGAGTTGTGATGATTATCCCCTTTTTATTTTTTTTTCCGCACACAAATGGGTCAGGAAACTTTCAGCCAAAGTGGTGAAAGTTTCTGAAAGTAGAAGGTAATATCAGGAGCACTTTGACATCTAGAAATATATCTGCTAATGGTGTTCACTATGTGTCATGATATATGGAATTGCCATTCATCTTAAACAGCAGGCAGTTATTCAAGGAAACTACAATTTGCAGACACTGACAAGCTCTCATGCATGAGTTCCAGCTTCATTTCTTTTGCTTGCTGGGGACCACATACCAAAACCAGACCCCTATAAATCAGTTACATTAGTCTAATCTTGAGGTGACACAGGCATGGGCATGCGTGGTGAGACTTGTACAGAAAAGAAGCAGGCAGACTTGATAATCAAGTTTTCGTTTTAGTTCATTGTCTCAGTCTGGCAACATTATGCTTGTTTTATCAAAAAGCAGCCAAATGGCATTTATCACTTAACCATCCATCCACACTTTTTAGAATGGTGCTCCCATTATCATCTATGTGCCAATCTGAGTTATACCTCCCATTTGCAACTTTATATTGTAAAGTTCTACAAAGACTGGAGAAAAAATTTCACTTACCAACATCTTCTAATTCACTTTTTTTTTTTTAACATAGAGCAGCTTCTACAGCTTTTTTTATTTTAGACAATGTATCTTTTCTTTTCAATCCAGCCAGCCTTCAGTGGCAGTGTATATTTTTAGGAAGCTGTACAGCCATCTGGAAAGGTTTTATTTTTTTGTTATGTTTATCCTTTGCACTTTTCAGATTTCTGTCAACGTCCATGGTAACAGCTGCTATAATACTCTCCATTCTTGTGTGGTTTAAGAGCTGCACAATCCAATGTGGTTTGCAGTCTAGACTTCAAGCAACCACCAATTTGTAAGACCAATAGTTGGGGTTTTTTTGCTTTTGAAGACTATTACATAGGCATCATACATGTCATTTCAGTATCCCTTTTGCTCATGGTTTATTTCAAGTGTGGTTGATCGAAGACTATACATTAGATTTTCATATGCATATATGCTTATATACATACATATATATACACACATATAAAAATAAAAAATCCTGAAAACGTTAACTTTTTATATTGAGTCTGGCTGAGATGGAGTTACCTTTCCCCACAGCAGCCCTCACAGTGCTGTGCTGGATATCGGTAGCCAGCCAGGTGTTGGTAACACACCGGTGTTTTGGCTGCTGCTGAGCAGTGCAGCACGCATCCAGGCTGTCTCTCCAACATCTCCCTCAGCAGCAGGCTGGGGGTGGGCAAGATCTTGGGAGGGGACACAGCCAGGAGAGCTGACCCACACTGACCAAAGGGATATTCCACGCCATGTGACATCTGCTCAGCAATAAAAGCTGAGGGAAAGGAGGAGGAAAAGAGGGACATTCATTATTTACGATGTTTGTCTTCCAGAGCAACAGCTACGCCTACTGAAGCCCTGAGAAGTGGCTGGACATCGCCTGCTGATGGGAAATAGAGAATAAATCTTTTGTTTTCCTTTGCTTCCACACGCAGCCTTTTGCTTTATTAAACTTCCTTTATCTTGACCTAAGAGATTTTTTCCATCTTATTTTCCTCCCCTCCCTGTTCTGCTGAGGAGGGGAGTGACAGAGCAGCTTTGGTGGGTACCTGCCATCCAGCCGAGGTCAACCCACCACACTTTTGCATTACAAGTTTAGTGGGTCTTTTTTCTCTCTACTCCTATCATGCACCTTGTAAATGAAATTATTTTCCTCATTTGGGAGAGCAGAAACTCTGAAGTGCTGTAGTTCATGTAGGGCTGTATTTTATTTTTCATGAACAGTAATAACTTGCATAGGCGTAACATTATTCAATTAAGAATTTAAAAAAAAAAAAAAAAAAGTGGTGTCACCTCCAGGTACAGACATCATTCAATCATTCAACAGGTAAAAGCAGTAAATAAAGCAAAACTTTAAAAAAGTAGCTGAACCTGAGGGAGATATTTGTGAAGGTAAATTGTATTAATCTGAGCTGAAATTTGAGATGCCTTGACTGTTAAAAGTAAAAAGTGCCAAAAATTACCTAATGATTGCAAAATATTTTGAAACACGCTACATAAAAATTTATGGTAATTACCAGAAGGAAAAATATTCCAATAATTTGCTATCCTCGATTCAGGAGTCTTATGGTATGTGATCTATATTCACAGATAAACTTGCCTAGCACCTAGGGGCCTATATCCCAGAGAGCATCAGCAGCTCGGAGAAGGGTGTCTGGGTACTCACAGCAGCCAGCAAGCTGAGCAAAGAGCTACCTGCATAACCAACAGCAAATACCAAGGCGGGATTTGTGCTCGAAAACATGTCTCCTGAAGACTTAGGTGTTTAAACCTAAATTTATCTCATGCATCTTTAGGCAGGCATGCAAGGCAGGGCCCTAGTGTAATCTGGAAGCTGATGCTCCCTTTGTAGCCAGCGGAGAATATGCAGAGTGATTCATCCCACCCTAAGACCTGAACAAGCATTTAAGAAAACTTCACTGGCAAAAATCTGTATACCTGGGGTGTCATACAAAGATGTTAATGACTGTGTACTTGGAGTTCAGTGTTTAATTTCCATCTCCTAAAATTCAACTTTTGCACAAAGGTCTGTGGACATTAGTCTCAGAGCCTTGTCTGTCCAGCAAGGATACCGATACGTCCCTTTCTTTCACATGGCAAGTTTAGAAGGAGAAATCTATTTCTGTGAGTTATTCAGATTTTGCAGCAATGGGCCATGTAAGAGAGATACTTTACATCAAAGGAAAATTGAGATTCTTACTTGGAACCTGCCTTCCAGCTCTTCAGTTCACCAGTAAGGACTTTACCCTTCCTTCCAAGCTACATAGAAAAACCAAATTGCAGCTAGCAAATTTTCATGACCTTATTCTACCTCTGCATCACACAATCATGGCAGAGCCTCTGAAAAATAGCATGGATCTACTAAGCCATATCGTCCTTAAAACATTTAAGTCTCTGCAAAGTTTGACCAGCCTTAAGGAATAACATAAGGAGAAAAAAAAAGCCCCATGAATTGCTACCCAGTACAGCATGTTGAACTCTAGGCCCAGCAACATCAGCATATCAAGGAAAACAGCTCTAGGGAACTCTAAACATCATCCAGCAGAGAGAAATTTTGTATACAATGTAAATATTGGACTGCCTGTCTTTCTATATTGTTATTGCTAAGCTCTTTACTGTTTAACCTGTGTGGTACAGTACCTGTCAGTCTCTGTTGTACCTGAAAGATCCTGTAAACAAACAGCATTATGATAAATCTCTTGAGTTTCCCCTAGGCATTTTTGCTGCTGCTGGAAGCCTGAGGTCACTGTGCAGTCAGTCCTGCAAATATCCCCCTTGACTATCAACTAAGAGGGCACAAGTCTGGATGCTGTGACGCTGGAATGCTTTAATAAAAACCTTGCGATACAGAGCTTCGGGAATCAGCATCTTTAGCAAGTTTGAGAAATCTTTTCATTTCTTCTAAGGATCAGGAAAAAAAATTATGTCTGTCAAACTGTCAATGTGCAGAAGAAATTGTCCCTGAGCATACACTGTTAGTGAGCAGACAGATCTAGCAGTGAGAGTCCTGCTACTTTATCGTGATCCACTGACAATTCACACAAAGGTGCCTCAAGGCTGAAGCTACAGGGAAACTAATTACCAGTTTGGATTAAATAGATAAATTAATAGAATTGGACATTATTTTTTCTCTAATAGAGACTGGAGGTCAGACTCAAACAACCTAAGGCATGTTAACACCTAAAAATGAGATGCTTAGGTTTAGCATGATGATTTGGAAAATCTGAGTTAGTCATCTTAGGCTCTTAATGTAGAGCTACTTCTGAAGAGCAATGCTCGCAGCCTGCACACTGACTGTGGAGCCTTCTGGAGCTGGACAGTGACTAATTGTCCTGTCTAACTCGGGGCTATATGTTAGAGACAGGATACATCTACCCTAATATTACGCATCTAAAAGTCAGTTTTCTGTCTCTAGGCTACCTTTGGAGCCCACACAGAAAAGTAGGATGGTTAAATCACCTTCCAGGAGACCTGCTCCATGAGATGAAGTATTTCCTTTGATGTGCCTATTTGTCTCCACTGACTTAGGCTTACACAGGTGACTTTTCAGTGTGCACATTTCAGAGATGGAAGTCATCATAGCCGGCTTAACCCATTTCCCATCAAGTTACCGAAGTGCATATATACACATAGTACTATGAGAAAGATGTCACTTATTTGCACTGACTGGGCTGTTAAGGTTATTACTAGTGTTCCCTACTTGTCTGTTTATTTATTTGCGTCTGATTATCTTGGGTTTTTTAACACGAACCAAAAGAAACAACCTGTGGTTTGCTCAGTTGTCAGTGAAGCTCTCCTGTATTTCTCAAAGTATGTCACACTAAAAGAAATCCTGACATTCCTGAGATCACAACTAATGAGACATTTCTAACTTGAGTGGGCAAAAAATAAGTATTTGCTTATGTGAAGCATGTGACTTAATCCCAGTGGCAAGTTTAAATCAACACCTGAATGGCTATGCTGTGACTTTGTTCCCTTCTTCCCCTCCACCTCACCCAAATCAAGATCTCCACTGGAAGTCAGAACACTGACTTAGCTTTAGTTTTCAAAACTATCTTATGTTATAGAATGACTCACCTTTCCTATTTTGCAACTTATGTGTATTATATTATACATCATTACACATATGAAAACATGAAAATGTTCTACTTACAAATCTTAACCATGAAACATGAAACCACTATTACCCCAGTTTTCATTTCTGAGACAGGCAACAGAGAAAACCTTATTCCATGTGGACTACTTAGACAGGTGTGCAATGAAAATAACATTGTTAGATTTGCAGAAAACCCCTGAAAAGCTTCCAAGGACCTCAGAAAAAAGCATTGCATCTAGTTACGTTAAATCTTATGGGAACAGAAAGAAAAGACTTTGATTTTGCCATTATGAGGACATCAGCAAGATCAGTTCCCATTTCTTTGGGTGACTTGAAACATCTGAAAGATCAATTTGATGATCAAGGAAGACTCACTCAGTCCATGTTTGCAGGCTAGCCTTGGCATAGAATGAAATATGGGATCTGCTCTGAAACTCTGAAATATCCCAGAGTAAATCTGTGAGGATTTGCAACACTCCATCCCCCATCCATCTCTGTGCCCTTGCCCCCATCAGGCAACTACCTGGGAAACAATGTAGAGACCTATATAAACTGGGTATATAGCCAGTATTTTTTATTACCTCTGCTAACGAAAATTTACACAGACCTAAGCCCTTCTCCTAGCCTCACATTTTTCCATGACTGCTCACTGCAGACCATGTGGAATGCGCTTACACTGAATGCTATCACAAGCTGTATGAAATCTGGAAGTCCCCAAGTTCTATCCCAAAATGTCCACAGTGTCCTTATAAACAGTATACATCCACAGTCACTCAGGAAGCCCAAAGAGGCAGTTAAAGACCTCCTGGGTACTGGAAAGAACCCCTGGCCATCTTTGTGCCTACAAGATGGAACAACCAAAAGCTTTGTACTATGCTGTAACTACCCCTGACACAGACACACGCACAATGTAAGCATCCACCATTGTCCGCCTCTCTGCAACTCCATTACCCAAAGGCACTTCTATCAAAAATTAACATAGATGGGCAATTCTTACCACCTAGAAGCTGCCTGTTTGGCCAGGTAGTATGCATCCAAGCACCTCTCTCCAGCCAAGCTCTTTGCAGTGGTCAAGTGTCTTTCATCCATTGAGGAAGAACAAACTCATACATATAAAATGCCCTCTGCATGCATAGATGGTGTTGTTCACATCTCATGCCTAGTAACAGGTGTATCTTACTCTTTATGATCCAAGAAAAAAAAAAGGACACAAATGAAGCATATATGTGTATCTTTTTAAATATAGATCAGAATATCCTTTATGTATGAGTCAAGTTTTGTCCTGTGATACAGGAAATAAGAGCCTTCTCAGAAAATGGTGTCATGCAGATTTCTAATTTTTATTATCCCAAGTGAGATGAAGAAGTTACTTTTGTTGTCCACACACAAGTGGGTGCAGTGAAAATTGTGTGTGAGTTGCCAGCACATTTGTGTTTTGAAGGGCTGTTGATGTGAATAGCAGGTGAAGTGTAAAGAAAAGGCTCCAGCTGTTTCTTGTTTTGAATTCTTCCTTGGTGCAAGCACCGAGAGTAAATACTGGAATGGGAAAAGTTAAACTCGTAAGTGTCCCAGTTACACTCAAAGAGAAAAGAATTAAACCCCTTTTTTGTTGGTGTGCTATGCAGTTCTGCAACATTGATTTTATTCACACATAGTGCACAGCTGTTTATTGAGTCTGACCCTTGAGGGGACGCTGAAGAAATACTGGAAATGAAACCACTCAGAAAAAGACAGTTTTCCTTTCCTGTTTACTTGATAGATGTTTCATATTTAAAAAAAAAAAAAAATCAGAAAAAGAAAGAAGCATTTCTTATACAACAGTGACTTGCAAATCATTGTTTCAAATATTAGCATCATTATTTCAATACTTCTGATGTTTTTCCCATCTTATTCTCCAGAACAGTTGCTTTCACAAAAAATTAAAATAGTGGAGAAGCTGCTGTTGTTACTGTTCAGGAGACTGTAAAATAAAACTAAGCAATGCTGTACTCTATTAGAATGATTTAGTAACCAGACCATCTCACTTTTTTTATACCGCCTTAAACGCTACTATAACCAGCCTTAAATATTTCATTACTATTCTGTTTGATTGTTTTGTCAGAATAAGAAATATAAAATACATAATGGATTCAAATAAAGAGAGATTGAAATTCGGTGAGCACATTCAAATCCCTGCAGATCCAATTTTGTGGGTAGGGAGGATGACTGGGAAGTTGTTGCCTGAGTACTTTTAGTTAGACTCCTGCAGAACTTAATACAATTCTTCTTGAATCAAACAGTACCATTACTGGAATGCAAAAATTTAAATAAAAATGTGAGCCATCATTTTGTAACTGAAACTTTTGTTAATAATACTGAAGACAATAAATGTACAAAAATTTGATGCCTTCAACCCACCTTTCTCCTTACGTGCCTCTAACCTGCCAGTGGCAAGATCTACACAGCTGAAAGTGATTTCCACAGCCACCAATTCTGTATTCAGTGCTGGGAAATTCATCACAACAAGAGAAAGGTAAATTCTATCAACTTGAAATGGCAGGCATCTGTACTTTGAGGCTTTTGGGGAGGGTTCAGATTTAAGAATTCCTTTTCCCTTAGTTTACTTTATATTGCTATAGACTCAGTTCTAGTATATATGTCAAAAATTGAAATTCTAAGTCTTTGACTAAAGAGAGACAAGTGGTCTAGTGAATGAATAAAAAAGAAATGTTCTTCTCCTGAGGATGCCGTGATAAAATCATAAACTACTGTGAGGATGCTACCAGCAAAACTAGTGTTTGAACTTCTGGAAGGTTTAAAGAGCCAGGTCAAGAGGACTTGACAGAACACAGAATTCAAGATACAACCAGAGACAGAGCTGTCAAGAGCTCTGAAGACAGTTCAAACTCAGTGTTGCTTAAAGAAAGAGCCAGTGGAAGATCTGAATGACGAAATGACTGATATATCAGACAAGCAATTTCTAGATCTTTGGATGAAGATCTTTTGCTGAATAAATGCAAAACATTATTACTTTCCATCAGGACAGTCAGTTGGCCATCACAGGACTAGTATAAGAAATACAGATTTTAATTAAAAAAAAAATAAATAAAATTGGCATATCCAGTTCAGAGTTAATGAGAAATGTTTCCCAATGTGTTAACTTTACTGCACCAAGACAAATAGGTACAGGTTTTTCTTTCTCCATTTTAAGCCATCTAAGCTGGAGGTCAAATGTTTGGATAAAAGTAAGTCTATGCAAATTTGCCTTTTGTTGTATGTAGACTATCTTTTCCTATTATATTATTTCTGAGTTTTATGTTAAAGTTATAATGCTCTTAATCTTCTCCTCTGTGATATCTACAGGAACAAGGACAATGGTGGAAACCTTCAGCCTGAATAGTTCAGCAGCTTAGGCCAGCACATGCATTCATCAAATGCAAATAATGTCCACGACAGTCTATGTTAGTCTGATTTATTTCAGCAAATCTCAAAAGCTGTATTTTTTAAAAATAATCTTAATAAGGGGTTTAATATTTTGCTGCAATTAATGCTCTTCTTTGGCTTAAGCATACTGTCCAATCATTAAATAAGCTCTGCCAACCTCATTGCCCTTTGAAGAAACTGTTGAGTCTTTTCCTCTGAAATACACAGAAGAAAATAGTGTAAACTGAAAAAGAAAGGAAAAGAATAAGCTACCCATTTAAACCCGCAGATTACATAAGTCCCTTTTTATAAATCAAATCTCAGTATTATAGAGTAAAAACCTCACCTTGAAGAACTGTGGATTGCATCATCATAGAAGGTCTCTTAAAGGTAATGCAGATAAGAGGATGAACTCTACAGATGTGAGCACAAGCTTTCCCCTGCTTAGAATTTCACACTAACACTGGCACCAAATGAACGGTTTTTCACATACAATAGTATGAGGGACGTCAGGCAATTTTCAGATCTTATTTTAAGGGCTAGATTCTCCTTCTAACTACATTGAACTATGTTTTACTACACAAGTGGTCCACTCTAAGATATTGATAAGGAATAATAAAAGTAGGAGAACCTGCCCCTAGAGTGTTACACATCACTCATGTACAAACAGCACAAAAGGACACGGTTTTATCATTAACTATGTAGTTCTGGTTTTATTTCAAAAGTCTTTAGTTATTTTTCTAATGATTCATAACTAACTCCTTAGAAAGCCAAACTGCCAAGCACCAAAGATCACCAATGGCTGGAAGTTTAAAAAGGCAAATTCATAATAAAATTAAAGATGCACATTCTAATGGCAAATGGTCAATTAGCCATAGTGAATGATGTCATGCGATACCTTCAAATTAATGGAACACCTTTCTTCCACAAAGATGGAATACCTTTCCAAAATTTGTGCTGTATCCCAAGCAAGAATTAGAAGATTGATGTGGATAATAAAGAAAAAAGTCCTCAGTCCTGTACTGAAAACTGAAAGTCCATCCAGACCTAGCTGCCCTAAGGAATTCCAGCTCTTCTCAACAGCACGCAAGGGATGAATGTGACCTAGCATCATATTTAGATGCAGTGGTAACCCCAGCAGAACTCACTAGATACCTATTCACAGCTTTATAAGTAGCTGCAGGTTTCATACTAAATCTAGAGCAAATCAAAATCTGTAGCAAATTCCTTAACTGGATGGCTACGATGCACTAGAAATCTAACTCATTGGTCATAAAAGTCCTTTGGGATCTTTAAAACTGATTTTCTAGTATTTATTAATTTAACTTTCATTTTCCTTCTTTTAAAACACTGCCAATTACCATTATTCTACCAGACCATCCCCTTCCATTCCACAACTCCCTCTCCCTGCTACAGACAAGTATTATTTTTGTTCCCAGGCCCAAAGCAGATGTTGCTGGCCCTGGCTTCAGCCTTATTCATCGACTTATTCTTTCTTTCAAATTAACAGTTTTTAAATGGATCTGCTGATGGGCTATGCCAGTAAAAGCAGTAAGGCTGGCATCCCTTCTTTTGCCCAAACCTCCTCAGGATGAAAATCAGAGAATAAACTAAGCATGTTAAAGAGCAGAATAGCAGAATACTGCTGTAACCTCTGTAAGATCCCTCTGCTCCCTGTTCCACCACAGCCTCATTCCTCACCTGCCCACAGCGTTCATTGCTCTGCCACCTGATACTCTCACAGGCACCCTTTTAAACCATGTCTATATGGATTTTTTTTTTTTTAACCTATTCAAGATCACCTAATCATCATTTTTCCAGCTAAGCTTCTGCACAAACTAAATCATCTGATTCACAGTTTCAGCCTTTCATTCCCTTTATTCACTTACAACTCAGCACCCGCATTTACTCACTTACCATCCCTTTCCAACTAACTAGTCTGTAGCTGAAAAACGGTATTATTCCTGAACAGAGAGGAACAGAATGGTTTTATGTTCCTGCCCCATTACTGAAATTCTGCAGCCAGATTAGTTACAGGGCAATGGGTCCTCACCTCTTTCTGCGTCCTCTTCATTGCATAAAAATTGAAAGAAAGATGGTGGAGCTCCAATTTAATATTATGTTCCTACATAGTAATGAATAGCTAGCCTGGAAAACCAATTTCCTCCATAAATTTGCAGATTGTTATAGATGACACTGCCTATTAGTATTTGCATTTAGGGACTTCCACTTATAGAAAAGCATGCAATTATGTCTTTGCTATTAACTATGCTACACAAACATAAATGTTATTTAAACCTGCTGCAAATTGTAAAGGCCAAAGAGTTTTTTAACTAGGTCATTTTTAATGAAAATAAATTGAGATTGGTCAACTCCCTGCCATTTAAAAAGAAGAATCAGGCACATAGAACATATTTAACTTTAGCAAATTCCATCATTTCATGAAACAATTCAGCATTATGTTGCTAAATTTTACACTATATGCTTCTCTTTTTTCAAAGAATTAAGACTTAGCCTCCTCAGATCAGCTTGGGAAACTTTTTATTGCAAGAATTACTTACAAGAACTGAAAAATAAATGGGATTATTTTATTTTTGTGCAAATGGCTTCTTATACTGATATCTTCTTTTGTCTTTTCTAGCTTTTGCTTAGGAAAAGTTAATGCAAAGTCTCCACCTGGTGGCAAATTCTATTGTGGCAAAATCAAAATATTTTGTTACCTGGTCAACATATTTTAATCTCTTTCCTTCAAATTGGTTGTTATCCTTAAATTGGGAGAAAATGCGTTCCAGAAACAATATCCTTAATCTACTGAGTATATAATGCTATTCATAGGTATCTCCCAGGCTTGTAATTTTGCACAGATTAGCGCACTATTTTTGTCAGTATCTTGTTTTGATACACATAATCCCCAAGGAGTCCAAGCTGGTGGAGAAAAATGTGAGGAAGGGTTTGACAGGGTATTACATAATACAAACTGAAAAACTCTACCAGTATCTCCTGTCAGAAATTGAAAATTTCATAGCACATTTGGAGATAAGGAATGGGATACTCTCTGAGCTAAAGGAAAACAAAACAAAAAAATGGTAACTAGAGGAAGAAGACAGTTGGTCAAATAACAAAGCTCAGAAAATTCATCTAGCAGTATTACTGGAAGTGGCAAAATTTAATCACAATTTTAAAGAAATCTGCTTCTGCACTCCCATTTGCCATGTATGATGGTTGAATGGTCACTTAGCAGTGTTGGAGTGGATGACAATATACCATCTGGTCATGAAGATATTTTTGTATTACAGGACTGAAGTTGCATAATTATTGGCCAAAATAAAATCTGTTCCAACTAAATTTTTTAAAAAATTATAGTCATTGTTTAAATGTATTATAAACTACCATCTTTTTCTTGATGAAAGCAGTGCAACTACATTGTAAGGTTAATGCAAACACTAGATACATATATTTCAAACACCAATTTAATTTCTTCTCTCTCTAAATGTTCCTTGAAACATTCTTGTGCATGATTCAGCTCTTTATCATTTTTCTTCTGTTTTGAGCTGGTCAGCTAAGCCCATCACTAGTTCAACTCCTCATTGGTTTTGACAGGGACAAAAATAATAGCATGCCATAATCACCAGGACAGCTTTGGATCTAATGATCCAAAATTAAATGAATGTCTACACTCCCTTTGGCATCAGTTATCAAATCAAAACTTGTTGGAGCAGATACTGTGGATTCATATTGCAGAACTGTAAATTTATAGACATTGGTCCTTCAGTCATTTTGAGATTTTGCACCCTGGTTGGCTACTTAAAAAAAAAAAAAAAATCAAATAGAATGCTATAAAGACTAGTAAATTTTTTTATAAAAGTCTTTTCTAAAACCACTGTAGAAGAAGCTGTCTCCTCTCATGGAAGTAAAAATTAAAAATAAGGAAAGCTCAGATAATATATGCCATACAAGTTTATAATGGAGACTAAATTAGAGATTAAAAAAAAGTAAGTATTGAAGAGTTTTCATGCGAATAGGACAGAGAATGTCTGTGAAACTATACAATGCTAGTCTTTCCAGAATAGCAGGAGAGAAAACCAAAGAGCCATCTCAGATACACAGTCACTAATGCTGATGTAACCATTCTTCTACATCTGTTTCTTTTGCGGCTGTTCCACCTTGTATGAAATATCTAAACCACCACTGAGGCAGAGAATAATGAAGTCTCAACAAATGTATCTGGACTTTTACAGAGTAGCTTCAAGATTAACCTACAGGCTCCCTTGTGTACCCATCCAAACCGTGGCTCAGCCCCAGGTATGGCCTGAGATCATCCTCCAGCACACACTGGTCTGCACTGTACAGATAAGGTACGCTGAGCTCACCATCAGCAGCATTCCTGTGGACAGAGGAGAGCATCATGACCAGAGCAACTTTCAGACTACCCATGGATACGTAGAGTCAAGGTTGTAAAGACAATCACCTTAACTGTAAATTTTTAACAAAAAAAAAAAAAAAAAAA